>MNCL01000180.1:0-284031 GCA_001932985.1 Proctacanthus coquilletti | reverse complement strand
CATGATGGGTACGAACCCTGTGATTTCCTGACATAGTCGTCGGGATGTGTGCCTTTCAAAAGAATCAAACCAGGGACTAATTATAAATATTTTTTTTTTTTTTGTGTGTGTGCAGATTTTGCGTATTTTCGAAAATTTTGCTTTATTTGCATTTTAAGGAGATAAAAGAAAAAGGGAAGATGTTCATTTTTTTTTTTTTTTGTTGATAGAAACTTTGATATAAGACAATTATTTTCAAGAATTGAGAATTAAATTCAATTTAAGCTCATACTGAAGAAAAACAAAAATCACTATTCATTTTTTTAGACTGGAAATAATTTTATTTTTTTATTTTTTTTATTTTTTTTATTTTTTTTATTTTTTTTATTTTTTTTATTTTTTTTTTGTTATTAGTAGGCAAATTTTAACGCAATTTTTATCGTTTTTGTCGTTTTAACGTTGAAAAATAGGCTATACGTTTTTTTTTTCTTTACCCAACTATGACGTAGACAATCAAAATTTGTTTGTCTGTTGTCTGTTACTTATCTAGAATTAATTAATTTATTTAAACAAATGGGATTAAGATTTAGATCTTTAAAAAAAAGAAAAATTAAACCTATCGTGATATTAAAATTTCAATAAAAAATTGTCCTATGCTGAATTTTAATGATGAGTATCAAATTAAAGGGTCTTTTAATTTAATAAATTAATTACCTACTTTTTTCTATTAAAAATTACTTTTTAAAATATTATTTTATTATTTTTATCGTACCTCCAGCGTACAAGCTTCATGCGTTCATCTCAAAAAAAAAAAACAAAGAAAAAAAAAAATTTGAAAGAAGATTTTTGTTTAGTATTGATATCAACGAAAATCAAAAAATTCTATAACAAGTCAATTGTCTTCGAATATCTCCTGTTCGGGTACGTTGAAATAAACTGATTACCATCGGAACAACGAAATTAATTCGAATAAATGCCGTCCATAATCGCGACAAAATAACCAATTTCCGCTGCCATAATCTGAGCAGCATCTTTTGCTACATGGACCGCATATCCTCCGTGAAAATGCATATGGCCGTGAGTTCGCCTTCGTCATCAATCATCAACTTATTCAATCATCACAAATCACCAAATGAACCGGGGGGACGTTTATCGCTTCGATTATGTGAACCCCTGCCGTCGTGCGCCCCCGCGCATCACTTTTTTTTTTTTTCATTCCATTCAATTTTTTTATTGTGCCCTCGTCTCTAGACCAACACATCCCGGGACCAGCTTAAGACCAGGAGCCTATTGAGACCTATTGAATAGCCTGCTAAATACAATGAAGCGATTGTGCGCTCGAATAAGAAAAAAAACTCAAATAAAATAAAAAAAAAAAAGTAAATCATTCGATAAATAAACGTTTCCTTCTTTCGGATACGGCACGGTTACGAAGACGACATATGCAGGTGGTGGCGGTGCGGTGCGGTACACCCACGGACGCGGACCAAGATTCAATCACGGACCCATTTGAATATTAAAAGGCTTTCTTTTGTCCGGGACGATGAACGCAATCTCGGAGCGTATGTACCAAGCCCTTAGAATATTCCCGGGACCGGGTGGTGGTGGGTCTTTTCCTGCTCTCAAAATTCACAATAGGAAACTGCGTGCAAACCCTTAAGGGCAAATGACCAACTTCAGAAAGCCCAACACTCAGGAATGGGAGTAATGAAAAATCAACAGAAATCCAGAGGAGCACCACATGTGCAAGTCGGCCCTGTTGGAGCCCTCTTTGTTTGCTAATTTGTTTATAAGACCCCCGGCTGCCAATAGGAAACGCGACAGTACCGTATTTATTTGTGATCCAAAGTTGGCAGCAGACCGCGAATTAGTTCGCATGTTACAGCTAATTAGACACAGACTCAGTCCTTCGATCGCTAAGACTACGATCTTGCGGGGTTTTACGGGACAGAGGATTATTTGGTTCGTGCGCCGTGAAAAATGGAATTTCTACAGTTGCACCCCATTGTTGGGTCATTGGACGAAATCTTTCATATGGGCGCTTGCTTGCACACAAAATCGTACACCAGTGCTTGTCGATCACAAAAATCTATTGCACAAATTCGCGAGATATTTTCAGAATCGTATACGGGAGCATAATCATTATCATCATCATCAATGGACTGATCTGTGATCTGCGCGGTCCGGCAGCCATTGTTCCATACGTGATCTGCTCCGCCAACAGTTAAATCGGTGGCCATACTGGCTGCTCTGATCACACACTCTTTTCTACCTGGCTAGGTGTGCGTGACGGACGACCGATCCGATGATCATCAGTTGATCTCATTTTTTTTTTTTTTCCTAACTACGCGATCGTGAGCTCGGCATTTTCAATGATCATTTCACAGATTTAAATTGGAGGATTAATGGCGGATGATTTAGTTATTTTCCTGTCATTGTACTACTCTCGAGCCGCAGTGATCTTGGCAGCAGCAACAACGCGATCTATGATCAAGACGGAAATTGATAATTCATCGGTCTCATCAGTTTTCTTTTTTTTTTTTTCGTTTTCTTCAAGAAAAAATTTTTCTTCAATCGCATTCGGGGGCCGAGACTATGGGCACTTCCGTGCACGCGAGAATCCCGCGTCGAATAGCCGCAAAGTCATTAGTTAAGGTATTAGGTGCATATTTCAGACGGTTTAATATCTTATTATCTTGCTAATTGGTGTTCTGATCGTTTAAGCACTTATTTTTTTTATCCGACCTTCTGTGTCATTGGGAATTTTTATTATTGTATTCACCCCCGCACTCCGGGTGGGTGTCGGATGTTTGATCGTACACTGAATGAGTTTTTATCGACATTTGTTAGATTTTTGGTGTTATTGTAAACTTATTGAGGGAAACAGGATGTTCAAATTCGACAGAAATAATATTTCACGATAGTTGTTAGTCGAAATGTATCGACATTTTGCCTATATAAGTCGAAAAAAAAAATTGTCTTTAATATGCTGCCAAAATGAGTGAATTTAAAAATCGTAGAAAATAAGAAAATATTTAAGATGGTATTCTTTTCATCGATTTTGGTTAGAGAAAAATGTTTATTATATTATAAAAACATTTTATAGTTGTACGCACGTACGTTAAAGATGAAAAACTACTAAAATTAAGCTCCTGTTTTGCACCCACATCCAGCCGGTGTCAACAGGTTAATCGGCTGATTAAATCACTTTGTAACAAATCAAAACACACACTCGAGGTGAATTTAGGTTAAATGCTGCTTAGTCGAGTCAAACATTAAACAAATACACGTCGAACACACGTTTGTACGCACATAGAGAGCCCTATAGAACCACATATGAGCCACCCTCGGGAATGGATTGGGAGTGAGGGTGGATATGGGCAGACAGAATGGGGCTATGTTACGTATGCAGAGAGACAAGCAGTACACCGTGTTGGGGGTTCTATAATGGCATCATCCGCACTGCATACAATCCATCCTACCTATAACTCCTAGATCGTTCTAGGCATGGGATATCTACTACCATTCCACAGGCACTTCTTCCTATGCCCAACAAGGACTACGATGACGACACAAGAGGTGTTCAACGAGTACAAAAACGCACATGCGTTTCGGCCCCACACCTTGCACCGGAATAGTGATTATGGTAGGGTAGTATATTTTACAGGATTCCTACAGTCCACGGTCCCGTCCTGACCCTGGGAAATATGCTAAAGTGCAGAAGGGAGCAACAAGGGCTGCGGTCAATTTAACCCTTGCACAAAGCCTGCTTTTGGCCCTTGAATGGCAGTAGAAGTGATAACAGCGGCGAGAAGTTAACACACCTCCACCACCGGTCGACCGGTGGCCACCATCATCAGCAGTAGCAGCAGCATCCGGCCAGCTACCAGGAATCATAGTAGGTAGGTATCCTTGCGGCCGCTAGAAAGGGAACGGGTGCTTTGCCCCACATTCTAGAATTGCGGCATGCTCTGCAGGAACATTGCTTTTAACCGGAGGCATTTACATGGCCATGCCTCCCGCGTGCAACCAAAGTCAAAATCGTGTGCACACGTACAAATTGCTTCACGTTCGGCACTTTTTTGCGCACGTAACACCCGGACTGATCCCAGGAATGTTGCCATGGGTCGCGCCCGGCAACACGATGGGCAGGGGATATGTGTTTAGATTCAATTAAGTGGAAAATCACTTGCAATTGTGCAAAAACCAAAAAAAAAAAAATTTGTTGCCTCTTCGGATATGTTCCTAAGGGATGTGGAACGACGGGTGGGATACCAGGACAGGATTTTAACTTCTCCTGTCCCACCTCCTTCCATTGAACCCGCCGGGGTATGTGATAAGCGCCGGAACTGCGTGCAAAGGTCACCCTCAGCCACAACAATTCACCAGGAGAGCCTGATAGGATTGTTCCTGTCAGTTCCCAGTATGCATTTACAGCCGGGTGTACACATGGGGGCACGTTCAGGGAAGAGGAGGGGCGGTTAACTGTTGCAGGAGGCAATTACATGGACGTGACAGGTAGTCGCCGGGACCAGCCCCTGAATGGGACACGCCACCAAACGGAACCGGGATGCCGGGATGGTGTCAATGGACGTACACCGATATGATGACACATCGCCCGTGTTTTGCTTCCCAAAATCGCATTTAACGTCGTAGTCCTATCCCCCCGGACTGTTCCCGGTATAAACGTCCGAGACGACTTCCCGGTTCAGTAGAACAAGGTCGCTGTCTCTGACATTGATCCTACATCTATCCCGGCCCCATTCGTATTTTTCGCATGCATTCTGGGGAGTGTTGTGGTGGGTCGTTGGATAGGATTCCCAGATTCCCGGGTGTATGGACCTGATGGAGATCTGCAAATTACGAAATTGTCAAAATTTGGGTGAGCAAACAAATGGAAATTCAATCAAAAGCGGCCGCTTCAAAATTGGTTTCTGGACCGGCGGCAACACCTCAATCCCCTCACCTATGCTCAGAGTTCCCGGCTTTCAAGTTTTCGGGACCATAGGGAATTGCATGAGACTCGCTACCTGGCAAAAATTTGTTCCAGGTGTCAAACATGCCTTGCAGCTTATTTTCTTTGCGTGTTTTATTCACGTGAACTTGAATTTTGCTATTTTTCTGTTTTTTCTTTTTTCTTTTTTGGCGCCCAATTTTTTGCTGTCGTGTTTTAGGTGTAATTTCACGAAATTTTCACCGACACGGACTTGGATGATGTCACATTTCATCATTCAGGTGCGCTTTGTTTACGAATGCACTTGGCGTGCACAGTTCGCACAGCTTTCTTCGATTCACCTTGAAGACCATGAAGAAGACGTCGGTGCCGCACTTCGACTTCCCCCATAGACGCGTACAAAACATTCGTTCGTCTTTTAGGTGCTCCTATAAGCGTACAAGTGAACACGTACAGGTTCTGGCCTGTAACTCTACGTCGTTTTACCTATTTTTACAAAACGGTTTTTACTCGCACTCTCGTGAATTCAGTGCGAGAAAACACGCTGCCAATTGTTGTGCTTTTATGCGCAAAAATTCATTCGCACAATCTCACCTGGGCCAAGATGATGAGACCCAAGCCGACAGGTGATCTGCGAAGGTTGCCGCAACGGAACTACGATATGTGGGCTGTTATAGCGTTGAATTAATCCATTCCATGTGCCCCTGATTAAGTGCGCGTTTCGAGGTATTTTCTTACTTTTTTTTTTTTTTTTTGTCTTTGTTTTCGACTACCATCTCTTCTCGGTTTAATAATTTTGTCGGTTTGTCTTTGATTTGTCTTTTTGCTCCACCGATTTTTTGGCATTCGCAGTTAGTTGAAGGTTAATAGCAATATTTTTACGTTTCAAGAAATGTCGACAATTTTTATTTTTTTGATCGCGTTTTTTTTTTCAAGAGTAAAGATCTATCGACCAGAGGGTCAATACAATTAAATAAATGAAAAAAATTAAAAATTATGTGGCTTTAAAATTAAAATTAAAAATTAAAAAAAAAATTATATCGAATGGGTGCAAAATTCCTTATGACTTCATTCTCTTTAAATGAAACTTATATAAAACTTTTTTATTTACTTTTTATTACTAAGACTGCGGTATGTACTAAAAATCAATATCAAAATCCTTTAATATCTTAAACTTTATGAAACAATGCATAAAAAGGAAAACGGCTTCTCCAATCTGCACGACCCTATCCCATAATTGCCCCTCCCCCCCATGAAAAGAAGACTCCCCAGAAACAAAAACGGAAGTGATTAGAGTGTGGTGACATCCACCTCCTTCACATGTTCTTTCCACATACTCCTCTTGACGGCCGTAAGACAGTCGGTGTGCAAAAGTGGATGACGGGCGTCGAATGTGGTCTGAGGGCTAGAAGCTGGTGCCATCAAGATTTCCAAGCATTGTCCTATACACCGGAAGGCATATAACTCTCTTAGCCCTCGACGATGTCTTCCTTATACGTCACCATACAGAACAGAGTAATAACCATCATACTACACCCGACGGCCCTGCTCTGTTGCGATCCTGCTGCTGTTCATGATGAGGACGAAGATGGCGGCGGCGATGACAACAACGGCAGCTGGCATAGTCACTGTAGTCGTCAGTTGTCAGATTTAATTGCTATTGAATTTTAAAACAACAAAAGTCAACGCCATCCCCCCCCACCATCCATTTACCTTTTGTTGTTGCTGTGTCCTCGTCGCCATCATCATCATCATTATTATCAACAACGACATAGCCCTATCTTAAAGAAAGAAAAAAAAATGCAAAAGCTTAAAACCAACGCAGCCCCCCCCACTCTATCCTATCCATCTATGCCCCACAACCCCCTCTCCAGAATGTGCCAGAAGCTATCTAGGAAAAAGTCTCCAATTCGACTGGAGTGTTTGGTTTGCTTGTTCGGCGCTGTTGTTGTTGTTGTTGTTTTCGTGTAGAAAAATACAAAAAAAAGAAAAAACAAAAAATTGAACGTTGACTTCTCATGCCTTCTAATTTCTTCCATTATTAAATACGTCCCGCGTAGTGCCCGATGTCCATGAAGATGTTGATACTGTTGTTGCGGCTTATTACCCCCCCTCCATTACGTATCATCCGACCATATGTGATCTGGTCGCCTTTGTGTTCAATCCCAACATATGAAGTTGCAATAACCCAAAAGAAAGTGGAAATGCTATGGGTAGATCCTTTAGAGTAGCAACTCCAAAAAAAAAAAAATAATAAATAAATAAATAAATAAATAAACAAATAAATCCAAAAAAAGGAAGAAAAAAAACCACACATTGGTAGGACTTTAGGGACCAAACGAAGACGTTCCTCATGTGCGAGCAAGTGTCCCAAGAATGGATGAAGGAGTTCCCCAAAGTGTCCCACTCGTGCTTCTTCTCATCACCACTAGAACAGAGAGCCCATGTTCTGTCGCCGGTCTATTCATCTTGTATCATGGATAAACATGGAAGAGTCTCTCGTCTGTAGGCAGTAGAAGCCACCCACAATAGAATGGAAAAAAAAACGCGAAAATACTGTTACAAACAGAAGTAGCGACAAAATATGTTTTTTTTTCTATAGGGTGAAAAAAAAATATGTTGTTTTTTTTTTTTATGTGGGAGAATCCTGAGTGATGTGAAATGGAAATAAAATAATAAACGTCCGCTTCGACACGTTCTGGGACCTCTTTTGATTGAGAATCCTCGAAAAGACAACATGCAGGATACGGTTTCCTGGCATCACTTCAGGAAAGAAAAAAAAAACATTATTTTCCAACCCCTTAATTGTTGAAATCCCTTTTATTCCCGCTATTTCACACTCTCAATTGCATTTTTTTTATGATGGCATAACCTTTAAGGTAGTTTTCCGTACAAAAATCGCTTTGTCCCAAAATGTCCCAAAATTAATTTTATATTTAGGACATCAAAACAAAAACAAAAACCGTAAATAATTAAGGACAGTAAATGTAAAGTAAAGTAAGTAAATTCTTTATAAAAAAAAAAAAAAACGAAAAGAGACACTCGTAGCATTTCTATTTTTTTACAAATAAAAATTCTGTCCTAAAATTTTAGGACATCTTCTAATTTGATACCTGGGCATATTTTTGGGAAGGAAAATATCAATGAAATTCTTTTTCATCTTTTCATTGATAGAAAACACTACACAACATCTTAAATATTGTAAAATACCTGTCCCAAAATATAAAATAAAAAAAACAAAACCAAAATCCCACTTTATTTGTAAGAAAAGGTTTCGAATGAATTCGAAGTCATGCAAATTGAATGAATGAAACTTCGCCAATAGTATCTTGAATGAGATCGGAGAAAAATGTTAATCACTTAATATTTCTTTAGCGTCTCTGTACAGAGTCGAAGGGAGCAGAAGTAGGCCCGCCCGCAGACCATTCTAGTGCATATGCGGCGTCTATAACAATGGAAATACGATACACAGGTCAAACCTGCAATCAGCAGGTATTTTAATATTGTTCAATTGTTGTTTTATTACGCCCGCGTTCGGCTCTTTGTTATTGTCTACCAGGAATGTCATTCAAAAAGGGCAATGTACAATCACGACGTGTTACTAGACCGTCCGAAGTAAGTCCAATTTATGCACCTAAAGATGAGAGACTCTCCGGGATTTGAGGAATAAAGAAATTATCATTCATCTTTTTTGTCTTAGATCATTTGAGTTAAAAGAAAGTTTTTTTTTTCAAATATAAAAAAAAACAACTTCTAGATACACGTAAATATAAATTAAATTACAATTTACTAATTCTTTCCATACTTTTCCTTCTTCCAAGACAAAACACACACAAAGAGGCATCCCATATCCCCCGAAAAAAAATAGTTCCAGAAATTTTTTGGAATTATCAAAAGAATAATTTCCACCAAGAAAATTGGGAATGTGGTGTGCAAGTGCTTCGTGAGGCCGATGGACATATCTCATAGTAGTGCACCGACTGTCTCAGGGGGACACTATCACATAATTCCACCCACTACATTTTGATGCACACAATTAAAAATTTCCTGAAAATTATCACCTCGTTCCTTGTTGCAATCCCATGGAAAATGGACAAAGATGGGCGAGCGGTAAGAAGGACAAAAATCGGGAAGGATGTACGAGGCAATTGAACAATTTCATATTTCTCAAGAATTTCTTTGTTGCTCCTATTTCACCAACCCTCCCCCTCCGGGCCACCTTACCATTACCCAATCTTAAGACACAATGTTCGCCGCGCTCTATTCAAGTAGGTCATCTCGACAATTTTCAGTAAATTTTCGCACGCGAACAAGAACAGCCCACCGCCCGACAGAACGCCATTGCCGGGCGCTTTTTCCATCATGAGGATGGATAGATACCTCAAAAACGCCCACCGAAGGGATATCACCTGAGAAATATTCTTGCCACCCCCGTACACTCCGCTCCACCTCCTGAAATGTTCTCATCTTTTCTTTATTATTATTAAGAAATTTATTTCCTTCCCGCCTTGAGGTAATTTTGCAGCCAGGAAATGGGGTATGAGATCCTCCGATGGCAATGGGAGTAAGGAGAAGGATCGGCAGAAAAATTAAATTGACGTCCTGTATGCCCCTGCGCCCTAGGACTTCATCTTCCCCGTAGGATCCTTAAGGCTGCTGAGGATGCTACTGCTGCTACTTCCTACCTGTGCTCCCCGAATTGGGTGATACACGAATGAAAGATTTGAGCACAATTGGAAATTTCTTCTTCTCCCCCCCCCCCCCCCCCCCCATCTTCATTTTCTTGTAAAAGAAACTCCCTGCCAACTTGCTTTCCACCTTATACGAGAAGAAAAGGTGCATCGATTACAGCACAAGGAGGGAGGCAAGTCTGCCCAAGACGACGAACAAGAAACCTCGAGGTAATTCCCCAACGGTATCCGGGCTAGGGGTGGAGCGGGGGGATAAACGGAAAATGACTTACGGCTCAATACCTGCATGCAAGGGGGCGTGTAATAACAATAAATTTTGATCAATTTGGAATATTCATATTTCTCACATTACTACTACTCCCCCTGCAGTGCCCCCCCCCCCCCCCCCCCCCCCCCCCCCCCCCCCCATCTGCGGTACTGCGGTATTACTGCTGAATTTGCGCCCGCCAGGATTCACATCCTAGATCCCACCACCGTGCTCCTCCCGTGACACCTTTCGCCAGGTGGATCTTCAATACGAAAGAAACCTTGAGCAACGTCTTGAGATGTACGAGGCTGCAACGATTTCGAGGGGTGTGCGCGGGTGTGATGGAGCTCACAATTCCCACGGGGTGATATTAGCGGGTAGGGTGACGTGAAACCATTTTTTTTTTGTTGCTGGAAGGAAGATGAAAATTTTATTAGAATTTGTTTAAGACATCGATGTGACTCAAGACGCAAATGTAAGGTGTTGTTCTTCGGCACGTCGAAGGTACCTTACTGCCCATGTTATCGACTCCGAATGATCCGCGTACCACGTGCGGGTGGATCCGGGTCGATGGGGCGCAAATTATTACGTGAGAATATTGAAACAGGTTGTAAGATGCTGTAAACGTAAGAAATTGATACTTGTGCAATATTTAATGTACCGTTACGACGTAGCATGCGATGTTATATGACGTTTTTATCCAGGTAAGAAGATAAAGAAGAATACAGCCCTTCATGCGTTCAAGGATCTTAAGATGTTTCCTTATACATTTCCTTTCTTCGAACGGTCTGTACTGTGATTTCCAGGAGTAACGGTTCAGTCGCGCAATACAAGGAAAAACATATAAATTTTTAGAGGGTTCCAGGATTTGTGTGATTTCAACGGAATTTTATATTAAAATTGGAAATTTTACGCGGGATGAGGGAGTGACGTGTTAGGGACGTACTGATGGCATTAGTTCGAAATGGTATTAAATTGTTGGCGCAAGGACAACTCTAGATTACACTGCAGAGGTATTAAGCGAATCTGGATTGACGGGAAGAATGGGAATCAAGGACGCGTATTGCTGTAAGATTAAATTAATACATCTGGAGTGTATGAGAAGGTGTAATCTCAATTAATGATACGACGAAAATTTATAGGTCAGCTTTGGGATATTTTGAATTAATTTTTAGATGAATTCAAAGATCCACTAGAGAAACAAGACACTCTTTGTTTAGTTACCAAGAAATTGATTGGTTCCTTATGAAATGCCCTTCTTTAAGAATAACCATACCAGGAATCTTTCCGACGAGCTAAAGTTTACCTCATTATAAAACGTAATTTAAAAAAAAAAGAGAAATCTTTAAATATGTAATTTGAAAAACCAAAAAATGTTGAGTAATTTGGAAAAAAAAATAGTACCGATCAAGCATAGTTTTATGAATAAAAATTCGCGACTCTATAGCGATTTTCTGTATTAGAAATCAATTTTTTCAAAAAATCCAATGTACGATGTAAAAGCGCTCCTATAAACTCGATTTATTTGATTTTTTTGTGATATCTCATTTCGCTACAGTTCAATTAAAAATTTTAAATAAACTAAAAAATTAATTATTTGGGTCACTCTTGACCTGTTCAAAAACGGTTACGAAATTTTGTTTTTAATTTTGAAATATCACATGAAAAAAAAAAAATAAAATTGTGAGTTGATCGGAATATCTCGAAGTACGATCAGTTTCATCACAAAGCCCAATTAAAAGGCGAATTTAAAGCGAAAATAAAGCAGAAATTATTTCTGCCAGATAATCACAATAAGCCACCCGCCCCTCTGACAATCCAGACAGCCATAACTGAGGTTAAAAATTAAAACAAAAGCGTTCATGACAGGTAAATGCAAATCACGGCGGCGATATCACCGCGGCACAAAACGCCCCAGATGTCATTTGCCGCTCGTCGTCGTCGCGAGAGGCGCATTCAATTGAGACCTTAACCGACCTACGCGTCTGATTGAATTTCAATTTCTGTCAGGGAAAGCAATTTCCAACATCCTGCCCCCCTCGCCCAACCCACCCGCGAAGGTAAATTAATCAATGCCATCCGCGCTCCCGTCCGTCCGTCCGTCCATTCGACCCATTTGAGAGGATACGATGGCAGGAAATCAGAGACGCACAGAAAACTAAGCTCCTTTCAAAGATCATTTTCGGGTCTTTGGTAACCTTCGCCTTTGTACCTCTCCGATCGGCCTCCTTACCCCCTCTTACTGACGCCCTTCGTCGATTGACGGAAAATTTGCATATGTGCGCGGGCGGCACCAGAACAATCCCGAGCGGATGAGATCAGGTAAAGGAGACTAAACGAAAAATGGATGAATAGGAAAAATTGGGACCCGTGCGCATACCTCTTGACATAAATTGCGCGATCTGCGTGCACACCTTGAGCGGAGAGGTGAATTGAATCCGGCACTGGATTTCTCCGGCTAGCAGACAGCCGGAGAAGACCTTCCCAAGAGGTGATGGCCAAGTAGTGTGATTAGATCGAAGGAATTAATAAGAAACCGTTAAACGGTTTTTGATTCTTATTTCCCGCACCGTGGCGGTACCACAGTTCCGTTTCAAGACACACACGATCACCTGAGATCTCGTATTGTTGTCTCCGTTTTTTGCATTCAATTGCGATTGTTCCCCCCTCCCCGGTTACTATTATTTACCTCTTTTTTTTTTCTTAGTATTATTATTATGCCATTTTTGCGCCCAGTAGGTAGAAGCACTTTGCGTTGATGATAATTTAGACCACAACAATTCGCTTGACGGTGATGGTGATGATGATCATCGTCGTCTTCGGTGTCGTCTTGGTCTTGGTCTTCCTTCGTCTTATTCTTTGCTAAGGTTGTGGCACTTGCGCGCAAAAAGGGCTCGAAAAAGGCGCTTTCAATGGGCCATAAATTTTATAATTGCGCGCCCCCTTCCGATTTTCTGGGCCATTGTGCTCTCCTTTGTAGCGAATGACGTTCATGACGGCGATGATAATGATGATGATGATGACGACGTTGAATGTGATTACAAGCGAATTTTCTGTTTTTTTTTTTCTCTCTTTTTTTTTTCGGGCCTATCTGCTCGCAAAACTGCCAGACTGCGTGGGATGAAGACACCTTTGGACAGGTTATAGAGAACTAGAGGTGCTGATGGTACTCAGGAAAATCACTTATTTAAGAAAAAAAAAAAAAAAAACGTACAATTGTTAAATGTTCCATTTTGCAGCTTATTCTTTCGAGTGTACTTAGAGAAATGTATTAAATTTAAACAATTCATTTCTCCTTAATTGTGTTGTTTTTATTACTTACGATAATTAAAAAAGAAATCACTCTTGATTGTTGTGGGAGGCATAATTTCAATTGAACAATTTTTTTTTTTTTAGGGACTTTTGCAATGATCACAATTTCTTAAAGTTCTTTTTATAAATTTGGTTTTTAAAATAATTTTTTTTTCTTATAGAAACACTTCAGAAGAGTTAGTATAGAAAACAGGGGCTAAATTTCTGTAATAGTACGTTTTAAGGGAAGTTAATTGTTTAAAATTGGGGCTCTTGGTGTAGGGCTACTCGAAGAAAATTTTTTTTTGTTGGTATATCGAGGTTTATAGTGATGTAAGGAAATAAAAAAAAAAGGTGGAGAACACCATTCAAACATTTGATGTCTTACTCCCATTATTTCATTTGTTTCAAAAACCGGGAGTGAGCATAAATATAAGGGCCTTTAGCGACAATCCCCCCGTAATCCTGCTTGCAAATCGCGTAAGCCCCGCCCGCTCGAAATTTTGAATGTTAGCAAAGGGTCGAAGTGGGTCGGGGGTCAAGGGAACATCAATATAAACCTCAATATACCAAAAAAAAAAAAACATGCACAATTACGCAGTGTTTAATAATTATGATGTATAAAATGAAAATCTAATATTTAAAAAAAAACTATTACTACTAAAAATCGTCTTATAATTTTTGGAGGAATTTGAATTTACTTTTAAACGGACTCAACTTAGATCTTCTGGTAATTAGATCATGACATTGCAGAAATTTTAAGCTAGACGATTTATAATTACCTCGCAATGTTACATAAAAATAAATCGTAAATGAGTATCTCATTGATGAAGTAATTGAAGAAAGACAGAAGAAACCTCAATAGGTACGCTTTTTTAAAGAAAGTATTAGGTCTTTTTATGTTCCTTGCAGTGCCTTCTGAACGGATTAACTAAAAATTTTATTCAGGAGGAAAATTACAATTGAACAATCAGAGAAATTAAAAATCACGATTTAACCCTTTGCGGTCACACCTCCAATTAAGAACGTGGGACCCCATACGGGAAATCTTTTACTATTCATCAATTACTAGCGATTTCACCTCATAAAAATTTATGGATATATAAAAAGGTCTTTTTTACGAGATCTAATTGTTTACTTATCTAAAATTAACGTTTCACTTGGAAAAAAAAATAATTTAAGAAAATTTCTATTGAAATAACTGGTGGGGTCTTTTGGACCCACGGTGACCGTAAAGGGTTCAAAAAGAGGGGAAGAATTTTAAAAGATTCATTCATAAAAATATCATTTTGAAAATTTAAATCTTACTGATTCTATGAATAAAAACGAATGAACAACTCCACCCCGCACCATAAATAAAATAAAAAAAAAAAAAAGTTGAATTTTTAAAAAATTCCCCTAAACACTACCCAAGAATCAATCGCACTTCGAACATGTATGAAAGCATTAACACGCGAACAGCGCACACAACAAAACAAGAGCACAAAAGAGAAACTCTCGTTGCTCCCAACTCAATTGAATTTCAACGAACCGAAGCGAAACAGACGAAGGCGATGCACCGCTTAATCGAAGAGAGAGCGAACTGCGAAAGAGCAACCATCGAAATTCGCTCGCTTACCCACACACAAAAAATACAAAAAAAAAAAAAAAAAAACAAAACGAGAGAGAGGCATTGTCAATTTCAAACAAATCACAGAGAGCAACAGCTTTTGCCATCGCATCGAGTCGGATGCGAACGCGGACTGAATTGTGCGATGCCATGCGATTGTGGTAATTTTAAACAAGTTCCCGAGGGAAACATCAGCAGGGAAAACACTTTCATATGGGCTTATTTCCCAGAATAACGGTAAATAAATTTAGTTTTTTTGTTTTTTTTTTTCTTTAATACTACTCACACTTGAATCAGCTGATTGCATCTTGCCGAATTGAAGCGGATGTTGGCTTACCTGTAAAGAAAGAAAGAAAAAAAAAATAGAACCGTTAGTAATTTGAATTAATCAAAATGTCAACAATATCGAATTACTTTTTATCGTTTTCTATTCTTTTTCGATCAAAGAAAAAATCGCGACAATGAGCAAACAAGACAATCCTAGTGTGGGTGCTTCTACTCCGCGCCAAAGGAGGCCACTGTTTGAAGGCTCGCAGCCAATTAATCAGAAACAAAATCGCAGGTAGCACAGAGACAATATATTCACCTGGGCTGTCGACGACGCAGATAAGTCCAGATAAGACGCGCAATCAGCTCATCCCGTTCAGGGATTTTTTTTATCTTAAGAAATTGATAAGAGAACTTCGCCATGATGGGCATCACGTCAAAACGTAAGGTGGTGGGTGGCTCGTGGTGGTGGTAATTGTAGCGATGACGAAACCTTTACCACCCGTCATCCACCACAACCCTCTCCATTTACCAAAAACATGCGAGGGAGGAGGTCAAACAAATTTGCCACTCTCACCACTCGATGGGCACCAAATTTTTCTTTTCTTTTTTTTTTCTTTGTTTCGTTACAATTCCGCGAATCTTTTTATTTTTTGTATATATAATTTTTCTTTTTCTTTTATTTTTTTTTTACCTTCCTTCCCAAAATCGTCGTTCGTCCATTCTTCATCGCTTCCTTCTGCTTGTTTTGCGCGCCCTGCCGTGTCGTCGCACTCCGGATAAAAATTGTCCAATATCGGCGCAGGAGAGGCGTTGCCGATAATTTTCCCCCGTACATAATTCGATTCTTTCTCCTTTCGATGATTTTTCTGCTCTGTTGGGACGCGCTGCTGCTGCTGCTGCTGCTGGTGCAGGGCACGGTCGTCGTCCTCGTTGCCGACGTCGTATCGTCATCACCGGGTATGAGAGGGCGCACCCGGAGCATATCCAGGATCCAGCAGGATCCCGGGCTAGCCACGACAGCAGCAACAAACCCAGCGCCAACAGCAGCAGCAGCAGCAGCAGCAGCAGCAGCAGGGACGGACAAAGCGACAATAGAAAGTAACGGGAAAAAAGGAAGAAATTCCTTCTGAAGGGCGTCACGGCCAGGGAACGGAGAGGGGATGAGCAAGAAGAAAACTGCACATAAAGCAGCAGCACAGAAGCAGCACCATCAGCAGCAGCAAGAGCCAGCGGCGGTGTCCCGAGATCGATACATAGAGAGGTGTACGTGGCACAATGGGAAAAAAACTGCTCGCCCAATAACAGTAAAAGCTGCACACAATCAAGTGAAAATATAGGAAACCCATCGATGTATAGATGACGTTGATTGGAAAAAGGCGAACCCCGGCCACTGCCGCTATGTACCCGGGGATGTTCGTTCGTTTGGCGGCGCTAGTGTAGCTCCGTGGGACCGCTGCCGCCGTCACCGCCCGCCAACTAGCGCCACTGCTGCCGCTTATATGGACATGTACTTTTTGTAGGGTCAGGGCAAAGTGCTTATCGCCGTCGCCGCTGCCGCCACCATCGTCGTCATCGTCATCGTCGTCGTCGTCGTTTGGCGTCGTCCTCGTCGTCCTAGTCGTCCTAGTCGTCGTCGTCGTCATATCGTTGTTCGTTCAAACAAATTTTTGGGGGAGGGGAAGAAATAATGTATAGACTGCTCCGCCCAATCAAACTCTGGGGGACGACGACAATACGGTACTCAGCCGCCGCTAGTGCTGCCAGAGCCGAAGCTGGGGCCAGGGCGCGCTCCGATGATGATGATGACGACGATGATGCGATGCCGATTCGAACGAAACATATCACCCCGAAAAACCTATACAGGGGCATATCTACATTTATCAAAGTAATAATATATTCCTCCCTATCGGCTCCACTAACCCTCTCTCTAAACCATATTTGTTTGAAAAACGACGACGATAACTTTCTTGTTGTGTTCACAAGCAGCTAACATTTGCCAACCATTATCAGCGGCGGGGAGGGGGGTAATGGTTAGGGTGGGAGGGAGCGGCCAAAGGAGGCCCCAACGGAGAGAGAACAAAACCCGTGGAGCAGTAGCAGCAGCAAATACGGTAAAATATATTGGAAACACATATATGCGCGCCTCAGTGAATACCACTTTTCCAATGTATTGTGTTCGATTGTGAGACGGAAAATATCAATTCATCTCCCCACCTACTCGGTATCCAATCACGTAAAATCTATCTATAAAAGCTTCCATCGTTTGAAAAAGAAGAAGACGACATCAGATTCTGTCGCCGTTCACCACCACTACCTGCACGAGGCACTGGCGTTCCGGAGTTCCAAGCCCCCCCAAAAAAAATAAATAAAAATAAAAATAAAAATTTGTTGCAGCGCACAACTCTTGGCAAGGAGAGAAAATATACACAAAAATACGTAAAGAAAACATAAAAAAAAAATACAATAAAAATCAACGACGGAGAGACGGAACTTGAAAAAAAAAAAACTAAGAAGAAAAATCGACAAGTAAAACGTCTCAGAAGTGAGCACTCACGCACATACACACCAAAACGTACAAATGTTCAGCAACATACACACACACACACACACAACTGCAATTTCAGAGGTGTTTCCCTTCTGTAAAGATGGGACAAAGTCTGGCAGCTCTGGCGAGGTGGTGGCGTCTTTTTTCTTTTTTTCTTCGATTTTGTCCATTGCTTCGCTTTTATAGCGAATCCATTGAACTCCTGCACGACGGAGCCCGGGACGTTTTTAAGAGTAAATTTTAAAAGCGACAAACACAGCCGCAAACGTCGTTTAGTCCGAGTATTAAATTCGAAGAGAGAAGTCACGAGTATCGAAGAGAGCGTCGCGTCGAGCGGCATGGCAATTTGTCAAGATTTTAATGCTCAAATGAAGCTTTTGTACGGTTTATTGTTATCACAAGTTCGACTTCATTTGAGCGATTGTTTCGTCGAATGGCGGAAAGAATTTGAAAAATTGCAAATGAAGTCGACAAGTTAGCCGACGGCTAATGTTGGAAAAGAACTAACAAAAGCAATTTTTATTTTTTTTTTGACGCAATTTGCAACAAATTTGACAGGATTTAAGTGATTAACTGTAGTTTTAGGTACTTGACAATTGTTACAAATTTCATCAAATTTATTGACAGTAACTGCTTTGAAAGTGAAACGCGGGGAATGGTAGAGCAAGAAGAAGTAGGGAGTAAGCGTAAACACTTCAAATAAATAAATAAATAATCGGTTTTGTCTTTTTACTAAGGTGTTTAAAAAGAATTACTGTTACAGTCAAAGATTGACGGCAGAACGATTTAATGGTATATCAAAAAATGTTAAAAAAAGAAGTCCAAATCCGATAGACGAAGGTCTCCTCGAAAGAGGTCAAGGTCCTAGACAGGCTGAAACGGGGGAAAGGAGGATTAAAAATTTGGTATATTATTTATATTTCCCGTCTGCATTTTTAACCATCAATGATTAATTCCTTGAAGAGGAGGAAAAAAAAAATAACTCTCATAACCAATAACCAGTCATTCCGCCCACCCTAAACTCAATTGTGGTTGCATATGTGGGTCCTCGAAGAAGCCAATGCGCATCCTAAATTGTAGGAAGGTGTGAAATTTTGTTATTGGCAGGTCACACGTTAATGAACCGCACGAAATGCCCACGGCCACATTCACCACCATCCCCAACAGCACCACCACCATCATCATCATCATCATCATCACGAGTGGTATTTACCGCCCTTCGGCTGGTTCTAGCCCCAAGTTCGAGCTGCTGCTGCAGCAGCGCTCTTCGTGCCTTGGAATCGAATGGTAGCGCAACAGCTCATGCTTTTGCGCCACCTTGCACCGAAAGGTGGGCGTACGGGAATCGGGTTTGGGGGGGGGACTGAAACTTATTTTGTATGTTCATTCACGTTCGTTCCCACCAGATGCAGTGACGTGCGATATATAACACAATATCAGATCGTACGTGGAATCTTCTGCACATCCTCCACTACTGTTCTTCGAGCCGAAAGAATTCGATTCGACTTAAGAGCTAAAAGTTGGAGCCAGGGCAGTCCCCCCGGAAGCCTCTCAACCCCTAAAAAAGACCTCGTCCCGATAGGTTCGGGTCCTGCCTGGTGTGTACTTCTTCTCGTTCTTATCTCTACTTCGGGGATGGATGGGATATAGAGAAGATGCGCGCATCCTCCATCCAATGCTCCATCTGTTCTTTTTTTTTTTCTTTTTTTTTTTTCTCGCCATTTTCTGTACTTTCTTTAATTTTATTTCTCTCCCCGTTTTGTTTTTTGTTTTTTTTTTTTTTTTTTTCAGCTGCTCCCACCAAACTGATGGGAACACAGTTGTAGATACGTGAAGGAAAATGGCGGCAGGAGGAACCAGGAAATGACAGTGTAGGGACTAGGTAAAGGGCGCGCGCGGGGGCGTCACTAATAACTAACAAACTTAAGCACTTCTCAAGTTTATAACCGCTTTTGACAGAATTTTTAATTGCTGGTGAGATGAGTGCACCATCAGGGATGGGACTGTGTATACGAGGGGAAATGGAATGGAGTGGGATTCCCTTATTGTCAAATTATCAAGCAATTTGTCGAGCAAAGACGGAAAACGGAGAGCACATAAAAAGGCTGAAGACATTTTACCATTTTCGCTAAATTTACAATGTAAATTGTTGACGATTTCGGATGGGGAGCTGACGACGTAACCTGTGGGCTACTTTTAAACCTTTCAAATAACATTTCATTTCATTGATTTGCTTTCTAAGCGCACATGCAAGATACAAAAAGTAATATGATTTTATCTGTTGAGTCTTTCTTTTTTTACGTAGATTTACGCAATGTTTAAACAATTCTAATTTAAAGATTGCAGTTTCTGTTTCTAGTAGGATAATATTTTCCACTTTTCGTTAAAAATCAAAAGATAATTTTACAATAAACACAAAAATTTATTGAATGTAGTAATATTTTTTTATATAACGTTTTATAGAAAAATCGACTTTTAAAACGATCTTATATGAGAAAATTGAGGTTTAATACCAACAACACTTTGAATAGGAAAAATCCTCTTTAGACTAAAGTAGCATTTAATAATTTTGATCATCTATACTGAGTGTTTGCTTAAGTATATTAACCGTCGATCAAGATCGTCATATGGGATAGTTTTTACCCCAGACGATTTTAAATTGCTATTACGTGAAAATTATGCGTAATTTCAGGGAAATATTAGAACAATATTTTAGCAAAATTATCGCGCTTTTCGATACAATTATTGGACTTTTTGAAAAAATCTGTCATTTAATATAGAAAATCGTAATAGAATGTGTTCAAGTCTTGAAAAAAAGACATGATTTTATAGGGTAGATTCTACCCTATATTCCCTCCGAAGGTTAAATGATCTTGTTTTATGTTTATTAGTATTTTTAAAAACAATATTTACTTAAATTTATCGAGAAGATTAACAAATCGAAAATGCTGAATTTCAAAGTTGTTTTACATTCATGCGTTAATTGCACGATCGAAAAATATTCACAAAATTCTTCAAGACTGTGAGTGTCCTTTTTTGGCTAGTTTTATTGGGGATTGATGGTTTTATCGGCTAATAACTTGATTTTTAGAGTTATTTCATCCAAAATAGGTTAAAAAGAGTAATGGAAATGGCTTAAAAGAAAATCAATTGAAATACTACTCATATGAAATTCATTTTTATTTTAGAGTAAAATTGTAAAAAATAAAACAAAGCACTGTGAAATGTCCAAAATGAATAGTCCAATCGTCTATCGCAGTTAATAATACATCCATTCTTTCAATAATTCCACTTTCATATAACGGCTGACCGTCCAACATAATTTTAATAATACTCTTGAAAATTAGGGGCGTGGGATCGAAGATTTTCAAATGGAACATGACATCGCCCCAGAAAATCTTGAGAATGGGCAGGTTGACGAAATAAAAATGTTAAGGAAAGCAGCCAATACATAGGACCGACCTTATATTGAAGGTATAGTATGAAGAAAAAGGAATATTGGAAAAATTGAAAATGACTGTTCTACCACTGGCGAAAGAACCAATCGCAGAATATCGTTCGTTCTCCAGATACATCATTCAGTGCTGTTCAATACACCATCGAAATGAAATACACGTGAGCCGAAACCGGTCAGCCACCCCCACAGCAATTTTACCAGTGCTCTATGTAAAAGCCCCTCTTCACACACAAGGGGGATGGACAAGAAATCAAGGAAGAGGAGTCTGAACTTTTCATCCTTCAAGACTAGCGAAAAAAAAAAAAAAAGAATATTGAAAAGAAAAAATCTACTCGAGAGCCGACCAAAACGATGAGAAAAAATCAAAGACGAATCAGAAAAAGGGAAGAAAATCCATTTCCTTTATACATTTCCACTTGAGATACAGGCAAAGAAAAAAAAAAAATACAATAAGAAAAAAAAGGCGCAATAAAAGCGCGAAAGAAATGAGAAGGAAAACCGATAGACGACTACGACGACGACGACGACGATGTCGACAAAGACGAAGACGCTGTCGACATCGAACGACGGATTTTAGGGGCCAAAAGGGGGTGGCGTCGTCGATACCCCGCGTGGTGCCCACCAGTGGAGCTGCTGCTCCTCGAACCAGCCGCCGATACATATCTATCAAGGCGCAAAGCACAGCAGCGACAGCTGGCTGGACACATACAAGCGACCAAAGACGGCTATCAATTCCCATTAGGCGGGGTGGCCAGGGGGCGGGCGAGACAGGAAAAAAAGATATATAATATAAAAAGAAAAAAAGAAGGGAAAGATTGAGAAAAACTCGAAAAAGCTCCAATGAGCGCCTGAAAACGCCGATATCAGAAAAACATAGGAAAAACATGAAAATCACGACTCGAGGGTGGAGCCAATATCGTCCCGTGTCTCTCTTCTTATCAGAAGGAGCTTTTCCATTGCAGTGTTCGGTTGAACTGGCAAGGGAGCGCGGCTGATGGAGCTACTGCTGGTTGCCCGTTCACCACCATCTCTTTCCATATGATAAATTTCCTATTTTGCACTGGAAAATGTGGAAAATGTGAAAATGGTGTTCGCCTCTCTATTGCTACTACCATTGTTGCTAACACTACTGCTACTTTGTCCACAAAGTTTTCGACCCGGCCATTCCATACGACCACCTTTCCACCACCCGCCGATCCGTAGAGCCTTCCATCCATCCATCCAGATCCAACCAAATGCTCACTATTTTCCAACGTTGACTTTGACCGGACCAAGTATCCAGTGCCTCGGTGGTCCCATCTGTTCCACCACCACTACCACCACCCCAACCCTCAAGCCCCTGTGTATTTTTCGAGCAGTTTTTCTTTTTTTTTTTTTCTTTTTGCAACATTTTTCTTGCCGGAACCTCAACCCCTAAGGGTTTTCAGGTCCGGACCAGTAGCCGCGACGGCTGACCCATCGAAATCATGTGCGCGCCCTTTTATCGGGTTGGAAAAAGGGCACCCTGCAAAAACGGGTGCACACAAAGCTTAAGTTGGATTCGTCGTTCGAACATGGGTGGTGTATAATCGAGCGGACCTTAATGCCCATCTGGTGGCACCTCCAAAAACAGACGGGATGAAAGATGGAATATAAAAAAAAAATATGTATATATATAAAAATAAATGGAAAAGACGCCAGGGAAAAATAGAAAAATGAAAAAAAAAAAATAGAAATCAAGGAGTAGAAAGAAAAAAATCGCTAGTCCGCCGATGGTCCTAAGGAGGAAAAATCACGAAGAAGAAGAACAAGAAGAAAATTCTTTATGTGCAATGTCGGAAAGAGAACTCGTTTTTGTTTTTTTTTTTGCTATATTCCCTGGACTTCGGTTCCCGGAGATCCCGGACGGAGTACCCGGCACGCTCACTGTACTAGTATTAGTATGATGCTCGATGATAGGTGTACCCTATACCCGGCAGCAGCAGGACTACGAGTGCTGGAGTACAGAAAATGTGTAAGGAGCAGCCCGAAGTGGGCATCCACCAGATATCTCGAGTATTGGATACCACTCTAGACAGGTTCCCCTGAATGGGGGGTATATGCCATTAGGATTAACCACTTGCCTTGTTGTACCCCTTCAAGGACTTTATGGGTTCGAGCTCGTCGTAGTACCTTTTTTATTTTTTTTTCCTTCTCTCTATCGTCCTCATGTACCCCCGTATATAGGAGACTATTTTTTTTTTTTCTTTATCTACAACCGCACTACTAAGAACCACTACCAAGGAAGGTATAGGGTGGCAGGGAATGGAATGGCGACGAAAAGTTGGAAAAAAAAACGCTGAAAAAATAGTTTCGGGCATATTGGAATAGTGCCCAGGATAATTCTCCAATGAAGGGTTAATTCTAATCCAATCCACATCGATAAGTGATTGTTAAATTCAAATAAAAATTTAATTACAATATTTAAATAAAAACTCGTAAACGAATACGCGATAACTTTCTTAAATAAGGAATTAGAAAAAAAGAATTCATTCAATCAAAAAACACGATGGCAAACAGATCTATTGATATAAAAGTTCTTTTTGATGTTTTTTTTTCTCTAATTATATTGGGAAATTAAATTTCTTGATAGAGATACCTCTAATCTTAAATGGGACCATCTTAAAATATTCCTACGGGTGATCTTAAACGCGGCAATGCTGATCGATCACATTTAATTCAGTGAAATCGATCAATCATTCGGTAGATCCAAGAAATTCATCGATTCCATAGCAGACGATTAATGAAAATCGACATGCACCATCAGAAGTTATTACACCGTGAATCAAAATGATGCTCGAGACCTACTCTAGCTCTGGTCTAGCATGCTAAATAAATAACGAAAAAAAAAACAGAAACGTGCCGTAACACGCGGCAGAAAACGAATATGATATTTGTTTTTTGCTTTTATTTTTTTTTTTATTTTATTTTCATCATCACCCGCATTTTGGCGCGGGGGATCAATTAGACAATTAAAAAAGATCAGGGGCAATTAATTGGGAATCGATGGAGGACATGATGCTGTGAATAATTTTTTGTTTTTTTTTTGTATTAGTTTTTTTTTTTGTTTTTTGTGATATGCTTACGAAGTGCCTTGGGTAAGATGTTTTTTTTTTTTTATTTTACGACGATGACACGCTGATTGTGAACTTATTTGGAATTAGATCAATGAAGACGCACATATTTTTAATTGGTTGCATATTAAGGGTAACATCATAAATTAATAAAGAATTTCATAGATAAAAGAGTAGACAAGTTTCTATACCATTCTACTGATTTCCGATTTAAATGATCTTTTACCAAATGACTTTTCGATCTTCGTATATTATAGCATTATTATTTCCTATTTTAATTTAGCTGATCATTAGAGGTATATTACAAAATACCCATTACTTTCTGGATACACCTTATAAAAGGTTTCTCTTAGTGGATTCATAAACAATGATCAAATACGGTACGTGGAATTTAAAAAAAAAAAATTAATAACCCATTTAAAACAGTTTTGCTTTTAAATTTTACTATCTAAAATTTCCTTTATGATTAAACATTCGTTTGATTTAAAATTTTTTAATATCCTATTAAACTACTTCAATCACAAAACACCTCTGTCCTAAAATAATCCACCCCCGCAATGATATAAACCCTCCCCCCGAACAAATAAAAATGACAGCATACGTCGAAATTAAGATTCATCTGAACAGAAGTACAATAGTGCAATTTTTAGCTTCCGTTATCCAATTAGCGTCTGAAACTCACAAAACCAGAATTACGAGGAATAAAAGACAAAAAAAAAATTATATATATATATACCCCCTTAAAGAAAATTCATTCGATCTCGTAAAATTGTTTATTACATCCAACTCTTTAAAGATAATAATAAAAGACACACAACAGAATCCACACCGCAACGGTTGAGGTGTTGGCGGTGTCCATAACGGCGGCACCAGCTCGGTTATAGTTAACATTTTGATTAATATGAAAAAATCTCTTCCGACGCGGTTGAGACGCGGCCACCACCTACGCAATTGTGTTCGTTTGCCTGTTTTTCCCTCAAATCTTTAACAATTTCCTCTTCGGATCTTGTCCCGTGGATGGATATCTTTTGGTCTGGGCACACTTTGCACCTCTCCTCCGTTCCTTTAAGATCTATCTGTGGTATTCCATATCTTTGGGAGTATACACGGTGCTACCATCAGAGCATACAAAACTGGCAATAGCATCATTCGAGCATGATTAAGGCGAGTAATAAATCAAAGCAAAAAACCCGAAAAGTCACTGGTCTCGTCGCAGAACGACTCGGCGACAATATTCGAAAAATGATCATGCCAACTGATCATGAGATGCATGTATATGATGAATAATAAGATCGAGGAAGATGGATAAAGACGTTGCTTTTGCGGAATTAAATATTTTAGAAGTTTATTATATTTCTACAACGAAAAAATGTAAAATGAAATGAATACCACAAGATCAGTACAGATCTACTATTGTAATTAATATCTTTATTTCTAGTTGTATTTTATAATATATACAAGTACTATCATAATCATCTATTATTTTTCCAACTATACTATGATGATCTAAAAACAAGCACATTATCAATCATTTTGCTGATCAAAACACATTTTTGTGTCTCATCACAGATCTTGATCATATGTCTTACTGTGCAGTGTATGCAATTATCCTAAATAAACCATGATCGCGACACTGTCACAGCATCCGTAACATCAAAAACATCAACGACAGCACTAGCAACAGTGTCAGTCATTCGAGAGAGTCAGGAAGAGGTGCTCTATGGGCGCGATGGTCAACTATTTATAAAACAATAAATTGGCACTCGATTGTGCCCCTGTATTACGTCTCTACGTCTCATAGATCCACTGGTGAAACCAAATAGGATTAAAAAAAAAACAACATAAATTCATAGGATAAAAGTGAAAATTCGAAAATTTTACCATTTGACAATTTTGCCATGATCTGAACGTTTCGAAAAATGTGGCAGGGATTTATGGTCAATGGTCGAGTTAGTGATCCTATCTGGTAATTATTTATGAAACTTTGTTGATTCTAACATACTATAGATATTTTTTTTTTACTTTTGTTATTGTTTTAATTCGATCATGTTACGTGCTCTACTAGTCAAATCAAATGTTCTGTAAACGTGTCCAATTTCTTAGAGTTAATGATCGATGCAGTGTCTCGTCCGAAACAGCCTTCTTGTCTAGCCGGTCTTAGAATAGATCGGTATAATAGATGCCTAACAATAAATTAATTAGTCGAGAATTCAAAATGTTTACTGCGTTAAAATGTTCACTTTAAGATCATCATACATTGGTGATCAGTGATCACCGGCTCTGATATCACTAAATGAGATCTTCTTGTGTTTTGGCATACAAGAAAATAAATCGAGGTCCCTGATGATCTTTAGAAGAGATTCTCTAAACTCAAATAATTTGCATGCATTTCGATGAAATTTAAATAATTCGTCTATTTTCCGCGATTTGGCGTACATTGGTGTGCTTAATGACACGTTTTTTGCTGAAAACTTTTGAAATTTATTACCTCAATGAATATTTAAGAGGTAATTAAACAATTTTCGGAATTTTCTTTTTTTTTTTTTTACTATTTTGCATTGGATGTTATATAAAAATATATATACCGATTTTTTTGTTTGTTTGTTTATTTTGTTTTTGTTACCGATTAAAGTAAAGATTAGTTAAAATCATCAGATAATTTAAGTTGTCGGTGACATATGACACTAATTACCTGTCCTTGTTGTGAAGGCGATCAATTTCAGTTTTCTTCGGAATAATCTTGTACGATTTCCAGAACAAATCCGGGAAAAAAGCGGTGAAATAATAAATGGCAAGTGCCCCTAATGGAACCCAATGGCAAAGCATCTAGTATATAGTGGTGACACAGTTGGAGTGAAACAATCTAAACCGTTCCATTAAGGCCCATCCCACTATATCAGCAGAATTCTTCCAACAAGGTATCATATCGTCCATCGTAGCATCATCTCTCATATCATCGCAGAATATTTTCTTATCATTACTTGATTTATCCTGATGGGGCAATTATTTAGCGGGGGCCTCCCGAGGCGGATCTTAAGACATAGTGTCAAGACATGCCTACGACCATATATAAACGCGACAATGATCATTTCCACGGATGCGTATATGAATGGGGATATGGGGATGACATCACAAGCAATATATTGCAAGTAGTTCGTAGTTTTTCTTTTACTTTTTATTTTTCATTCCTTCTGGGTAGGTTTTAAAACACGACAACAATCCAATACACATGGGCCGAATTGTCACACCACTTATCGCGGACAGCAGTAGCAAATCGCGCATACAACGCATACAATTTCTGGCGCGACAGAGCCGGCACAAATGCAGATTATACCGCCGAACAGATTATTCATTAGAAATAAAACGACGAAACCCGTCATGAAGATAAAACACACACATCCGGTGGTCGATATATGAAGTTGCCGTTTTATCATTACTCTCAATTGAATTCGATTTAGCTTCGCGACCGAGATAAACAAAAATCTCCGCCAACGGAACGGCAATGGCGACAACAACGGACACCCTACTTCGAATCATGTAAGGGTAAAAAACAAAAACAAAAACAAAAAAAAAAAAAATCACCAAAAACAAAACTAAGATATAAAAGTATATTCTTTTTCTTAAAAATAAAAATAAAAAATATTATAAAAAGATAAAGCAAACCAGTGAAAAATAAAAAAAAAAATATTGCTAAATCTAATACAAATTTTAAAGACAAAAAAAAAAAAAAGTCAATAAAAAACAAGTTAATGAATAAAAGCAAACTGAAAGCGTGCACTTGCTTCAACAGAAGACTTGAACAATTTCGTCGATGATGAGAAAATAATTAATCGCGCGAAAAAAAAAAAAATAAGTAAAACAACCGATCAAGACTTCTTTCATTGAGAGAGAGAGAGAGAGAGCAAAAAAACAAAATATCCCGTCTTTACACAAACAAATACCATTGAATTTCTTCAAATTTTATTTTTTGAATGAATCAACCGACCCCCAAACCTCGCCCCCAGCCGACGGAACAAAAGCCGCGAAGATGAATTGATAATTGATTTTAGCCCATTACTTATCGCTTAGCGACCGGAGAGGACTGAATTTCCATTTCCTGCCTCATTTGTGACATATCCTCCTTCCGCGGACAAAAGGGCGAACGGCCGAAAGACGGCCGATTGAAGAAAAGAAAAAAAATCAACAACAACAACAAAAATCTGTTTCCCTCTTTTCATTTGGACCTTCAGATTCCAAACAGCGGACATTTGAGGACATAGCAAGGGAATATCTAGTGTAATAACACACACAATTATTATTATTTTTATTTTTTTTTTTTTTTTTTTTGACTTTCTTGATACCGTTCTCGCGGGACCATGTAATGCAAGAAGACGTGTACTAAGAAGACGATCTTCAGAAGAAGAAGATGGGCACAGGCGCGACAAAGAAGGGTTCCCCATAAATCAAAATTAAGCGCATTCACTTGCATCACGTTTTTGCCCAGGCTTATTTTCTTCTCCGGGATACCACAGGGTTCTGTTCTTGACTACATGATGATATGGCGGTGATGGTGTGATGCGGCCTCAATTGATCGCTTAAACGTTGGATTTTGGTTTCCGTTTTTGGATTAACCGACCCCAAAAATAGGCGGTAAGGGGGATACGAAGAGACAGACTTCCTCTATTCTCGAATCTGATCTGATCTTGAACAACCCTTTTTCTTTCGCCTTTATAACTTTGTGTGAACGAAGGCAAGAAGATCATCGGAAAAATGTCGACTTTTGTAGCCGTCTTAGTAAAATCATGCTGATGGCTACGTTAAACCTTTTTTTTACTTGTCTCTTTATTTATTTTTTCGACATATTCTCCGTTCGGGAGCGGTGTCATTTTTGTGGTAATTAAAATTTATTTGCCACACATGTGGCCGTATGCATTTCTTGTAACTGCCGCTGCCGCCTAACCGATAAATGGTCTTTCGTTAAAGAAATAATACAAGTCCTTCAAAGAATTTTCAATTAATTTGAGCCCTTAATTAGTTATTGCGATTTAATTGGAATTTTTCGAATAGACGACGACAATTTCAAGGGTTCAAGGATTTTTATATTCTTATAATTCATTTTAAGGGAATGAATTATGGAGATATATTTAAAAATATAAATTATAGAAGTAATTTTGCATATAATCAATATAAAAATTATTTATCACATTCTTATCACATTTTTCCAATTAATAAAAACTTTTATCACAACATTTATTTTTATAATTACATCAATTGATAATAACTGGATAAAAAATTTAATATAGTTAAAATTAGAAAATATAAAAAAAAAATTACTTAAATTAAAATCATCGATGACTAAACTACGATTTCTTCACAATTGAAAATTTCTTCATCCAATCCAATGAGATAATAAGAAAAAAAAAGAAAGAAACACAATAAAACTCCGTGAAAATCCCAAAAAATCAACTATAATTAAATTAAAATCAATTCTACCTTAAACAAGCTTTGATTTATCGATATTTTTCTTTCCTCCAACAGTTAAATTTAACGTAAGTATTTACTGTCCCGGAAATAATTATTCGATGGCCGCGAAAAAAAAAAAAAAACAAATAAAAAATAGTAATAGGAAAACAAATTAAAAAAAAAAAAATAAATAAAATAAAAATCATACAGAATTATTGATGCCCTCTCATGCTTCACAAGTCTTTCTTTAACCACATGAGAGAGATTCGAGTTACACGGCTGGCGTTACTGTTCCCGAAACAAATGTTTCACTTGAATTAGCACCATCACTCACCTCTGTGGATAATTAGATATTACTGGTTTTACCGGTAGTGTGCCGAAAAGTAATGTATCATCGGTTGGTTGGCTAGAGATAGTTCTCAACAGAGTTTCCTTCATTTTGGTGTTTTGTTTTTTTTCTCCTATATCAATTTGGCTACCGGATTTTCTTGATAACAAATGAGCTACTGTTCTGAGATTTTTCAAGATTTTTTTTTTTTTTTGCACACTATTCCATACAAATTTTAATTCTAATAAAGTAACTGTTGATACATTTAAAAAGGTAATTTATAAAGTTTAACAAATCATATAAATCGTAAAAAATGAAAAAAAAAAATGTAGGATAAGATAAAATTAAAATAGTATAGCTTCTTATTTCTATTTGATATTTCTCCCTACAGGTTATCAAAATATTTTTCTTTTAAAATTCATTTAAGTTATAATGGAGAAAATTACAAAAATTTCTAAATCTAAAGATTTAATACCTTAAAAATCAATCATCTGCTTGTATCCTTAGTATTCAAAAATTGACCAAAAATCTTTGTGTTAGAGATCCTTTCTAAAACCTTCAATATCATACTAAAAATATTTTCCAAATTCCTTCTTGTAACAACAAATTTTACATAACTATATCATCCCTATAAACTTTATCCTCTTCAATGGAAATTTCCTTAATCAAAGTTTTCCCTCCCGTAAACCTCATCCTCCTGTGACTAAAATACCTTAAACCACTGACCCTATTGTCCTATACTAAGAGTAAGCTTTTTCCATAGTTTTACAAAAACCCCAAAAATCTTGAAAATTTTCAACATAATCTACTTGACCTTCTTTAAATATTAAACCATCTTCCACTTAACCTTTAACTTCCTATCTCTTCTTCGAAAATCTGCGTTGCTACGTCCCTCAGGAAAATGTGCACTTTTACAAAGAAAACAGAATCGCCAGGGAGTACAATCAGAGAGTAGTAGCACCCATAGAGAAAACGTTGTTTTCTTATCCTTCCCCATCGTCTTCTTGTGTCGTCTCTATCCCCCTTGACATCCTAAGTTGATGGTTATTTTCTCAAGTATAAGGAGACGATGAACGTACAACACCTCATTCTACTATTTTTCGTGCGGTTTGTGCATTCCTTCCCCCGAAAAAATTTCAAACTGTGAATGTATAAGAAAAAGTTTTGACCTACAAAAATTTGATGAAAACATAACACGCAGGGAGAATGTTCTTTTACGCAAATTTCACCACTATGAGACCATGTCATGGTCGGCTTAAAGAAGTAACCAAGGCCAGAAACGGTATCAGCTATCCCTTCTCGCCCTGTTCTTTTCTTCTAGATTTAATCTTGATGCTGGAAAAGTGGAACAAGCTACTCTCAAGAGAAGGCTTAGGGACATTGACCGTGATTAGGTGAGGTGTCTCGTGGCGATTCAGGAGTGTCGCACAAGCCAAAGCGTTTGGAGGTCTTTTTTTTTTTTTTTTTTGTCTTGTTTAGTAAAATATTGTAGCCCTTTGAAGTTAGCAAAAGAGGAAATCTTTAGTAGATTTTAAAGTCATGTTTTTAATTTAAAGATCTTTTAAAGATATCTCTTACGAAATCTTAAGAAAACGTTTCAGGGCCTAAAACGATTGATTAGTAATTGAAAACACCTTCCCGTCCTTCTTCTTAGTACAAGGACCGATAAATTAAAGATATCCTTACCACGCATTCCTTGTAATAAGCAAGAAGTAACTACTGACCCTGAGGGATGAATCACATTAAACGAATCCTCCTTCGTATCCCCCGATCGACGACCCTTAGCGCATCTTTGCCGCCACCATAAGCAGAAGTAACATCGAAGACGACGAAGACGATCGACTTCAATTGCCTCAAGTGGTCGTGTATACCAAAGGGACATTTGCCAGCTGACAAGTCTTTACCGCATCCCCTCTCCCTTTGCCCTGATTCCTTAATGATTTGTTCCTGTTGGTAGTGTCGCCGCTGCTACAGTTTCTTCTTCTTCTTCCTCTTATACATCTATACTATCCCATAAACATGTGAGGCTACATCTTCCAGCATCTGAAACGTCCACAAATCTTAAGATTCTGCCATTCAAGTCGGAAAGATATTCGTCTTGTTCCTCTTCTTTACCCCCGTGAAAACCTGAATTTGAGTAAAGCGAAAGAAGCTATATCTTGGCGGTCTGTGCTTGGGACCATCATTCAGACCTAGCTATGCTATTACTATAAGATATAAAGGGGCGCACAAAACAAGGGAGGGTATGGGTACTAAAGGAAGGGAAATTGTTTCTTCAGAGGGTTGATTAGAGCGACACCCTTATTAGACGAACGCACAGAGTATTAAGTGATTTTCTTGTTTTCTACCATCCCCCCGCCCCCGACAACCATCCCAGAATCCTTCGTCTTAATCTTTCCTGCAGGGGCATCTCTTCTACTATGAACGGTGTATTCCCTTTCGGAGGATACCCGAAAAATCCTTCTATTGGGCATCAAGCTGCCGAGTGAAAATCTTCAACTGTTTCTTAGAATATTTTTGGCTGAGAAGCCTAGAGAAGAAATCTTAAAAGGACTCGCTAAAGATTCAACACGAGGGTATAGAAGGGAGGAATATTCTGATATTTAAAAATAATAAAAATTTATTTGTCCAAAAATTTTTCGATATTTCGTTGTACCTCTCGAAATTTTAACCGGGCAAGAAGGCAAAACAAGGGAAAGAGCTTCTGTCGTGTCTTTTGAATAAGCCATTGAGCAGAATGCCACCTCCCCCCTCGCCGACGTAGGGGTTAAGGGTGTTTCTTAATTACTTCTAAGCAGACGTACTAAAAAAGGGTTTGAGTTTGCACCTTGTTTTGTATTTTGTGATCCTTGAGAAACTAAACAATTTCGCAAGTGGTTAATAACAAAGGATTTTCGATAAACAATGGATGGATGGTGTGGTGTGGTTCGTGTAGTTGAATGAAATGCCCAATCTCGGGTAAGGTAAGGGCGAATTTTTATTTTTTTTTTTACTGCAGGAAAAAAACAAAAAGAAGGAATAATTTGAGGTAACCTATGAAGATTTGGAATCATTTTATATGTAATCTGTTTTTTGTTTTTTTTTTCTTTTTTCTTAAATTAAATACAAAAATTAAGACGAAGAAACCATAACAGAAATTGTAGACTAAAATCTTGACCATATGTTTCCAATAATTTTCCTTAAAAAGGGATCAATAATCGATTTTTTCAGACTGATACAAAAAAAAAAAGAAAGAAAGAAAGATGTAAACAGGCAAAACGGTCACAAATTACTTAAGAAGGGTTCCTCCAGGATCGTGTCGTTGATGATTCGAGTGGTGTTTTTGTATCATTTCTCTGAACTTACAAAGGATTTTCAATAAGCGGAAAATTAAGGCACTTTCAGTCAAAATAGATAAAAGATCAGGTGAAAGTAGTAGTGCACTTTTTTTCAAGTGGATCAAGGCAATTCTTTTTCCAGATGTTTTCTTGAGAAGTTGTTTAAAAACCTTCTATTGGGCTATTTATGTTTAAAGTGTTTATATATATTTTTTTTGTTTTATTTCGATCACAATGTTTATCAAAATTGTAATTGTTAACACGATACGAAATGATCTTTTCAAATTTCCAAAATTGTAATTTATCCAAAGAGTTTAAATCAAAACAAAATTAAATGATAAAAATGCATCTATTTTTAAGTATTTTAAAGATTTTATGAAAAAAAAAAAACAATGCTATTTTGATAAAACACGATCCACAATTAACGCAATATTAAAACAATAATTCTCGGTCAATTTTGTTAACTTATTTCAGTATTTTAAAAATTTTCATTGATTTGATTTAATAATTTCTTATTTTATCTATTTTATTTTAAATTATTTAAATTTATCATTTCATTGTATGGTAATGTAAAAAATGGAATATGAAAAATTAACATTTAAATCTTATTTAACATTTTTATTTTTAATATTTAAAATTTTATTGGAAAAAAGAAAAAAACGTAAAAAAAAAATCTTTATAAAGAAAAGGAAAATTTTACTATTTTATTAAAGAAAAAACCTATTTAAAAAGAATTAAATGCGTAGAAAAAAAAAACAAAAACATTTTAATTCAAAATCTAAATCTAAATTAAAGAAGGGCTAATTAAAACTGAAGAGGATCTTACTAAAAAAAAGGAAAATAAGTCCATTTACATTAAAAATAAAAAATAATTGTTAACAAAAGACTATTTTAAATTATTTAACAGTGATAACATAACAATGAATTCCTATAAAATTATAAGGTTTCATAAATAACGACAAAAACTACGCAAATACCCCACAATAATCCCATTAAACGTAATAAAAAAAATAAAATAAATGGATCATTGAACCATTTGCAGCGTATTCATTTGTCCATTCAGCCACCCTCATTAGCTCGAAAAAAAAACTCCCTGAAACTCTCAATAAAACGTGACGCTTTTTATTAACAAAAGAATCAAAGAGCTTCGATGGTATTGTCCCATCTGCTAGAATCATATAAAGTGATGGGTACCATGGAAAAGGTGTGACAGTCGCCGAGGACTGATGCACTCGTAGCAGCACACAACATAAAAAAAAAAAAAAAAAGATAAATTTTTTACTCTTTGGATTATCGAGGGAATTGTATCCATTTTGATAGAGACCGAGTAATGAGTGGGAGAAGTAACTCAACTGTGAACTATGGGACTATAGGGCATTATGGGGTTAAATCGTTGTAATTACTCATTGTTGGGATTTTTTTTTTTTCCTTTATACAGACAAATTAAATTTTAAAGGTAGTGTAATTTTTTTTTTTTTTTTTTTAATATAAAATTCTTATTATTGAAATTAAATTCGTACATCCTTAAATAGATCAAATCATACACCACATTCTACCCTATCACCCTATTCGTCGTAATTCAGTTGGAACCTTTTACCAAAAAAAAAAAAAAACAAGACATCTTATTTCTTGTCTATTACCCTGTTGAAGAAAAAAAAAAATGCATTTTTACTAAATCCCCTTAAAGCCTTATTAACGAGCGACACGGGCACACGATCAACTCTGCCAGCGCCGTATCACTCAATGTCTTTCATAAATAAAACAATAATTTTTCCCGAATCCCCAAAATTAGTCCCATAACTCTTCATCATCGTTCCGAAAGGAAATCTCTCTGATAAGTCTTCTAGTAAATCTTGTTCCTTACATATCCAAAATTGATCGTGCCTTCTTCCTTAGATCATGCCAACTGCCACCAAAAAAAACTAACTTCTCTTCACGTCAAATCAAATTTTCGGTAAGACTCACGTGAAACATCATAAAATAGGAAAATGTCAAACTACTTAGTGTGACATCTATTTTTGTCACATAATAGCAACAGCCGGACTGTAGACTAGTGTATACACTAGATCTTTCCCGTGCATCCTCCTCTGATCTTCTCCTACTCTCAAAGAATTTTGTATCGATCATCAGACGTCGCATAGTGTCTAGATGATCGCGACTAAAATCCAGGAGTGGAGTCAAAGGAAAAAAAAGAAAAATAATACTAAACAGAAGAAGAACAAAACCAAAAAAAAAAAAAAATCTTAAGAAGTCCAATTTCATCTGAAGATCGTCTGGTGTGATCTGTACGGATGCCAGGGCAAAAGGAGGTGATCGTGAACAGAGTGAAAAAAATGTGATTTTTCAATTTGATGAGATTTCGTCTTCTTTATGATCGCTCGGATGGCTACTGCCGGGCTTTTCTTGTATATTTCTTTTATCGTATTATCTTTTTTTTTACCCTGTGTTTTTCTCTAATTTCATTATTTCAAAGGGGCAGTGATCGTTATTTATGTAGCAGGACTACTGTCCTACGATCGACTCCACTTCTGTCGATTCGATATATATGTCGATAATTATAGACACAGAAAATGTATGAAGACGATCATAAGACGTTCGACAGATTCTTGATTCATCTTTTTTTCGTCCGCCTAACTCAAGTGAAAGAATTCACTTTTGCATATGTTCTGAAGTGTCTTGCTCGGTAGATTATTCAAATCATGCTTGGCATTATGTCTTTTTTTTTGGCTCTTTTTTTCTTTTTTGCCTTTCTTGTTTTATTTCTTGTTGACGGCGCCTTTTTCGATGGCTTCTTCAAAATTCCTTGAGTGTCGTCTGTTGTTCTTAAATTTTACGACACTTTTCAGCTCTTCGAGAATACTTTCACAAATTTCGATTCAACTTTGAGAAAAGTGAGAAGGAGCATCTGTGATACTCTTTCATTACCTAATTTTGTGATTTTGATAATCGTGGGCAGTATTTAGCGATTGTTTGATCGTGCATTCGAGTAGGTGTTTATATTGCTACTACAACTAAAGCAGAGACAAAGATTTAATGATCTCAAAAAAAAAAATAGAAACAGTAATTTCGCTTTGTCGATCGTAAGATCAGTGAATTATTACCACTGTCAGATATAGAGAAGTGATCTTGACATGTGATCTATTTTTTTTTCTTTTATTGTTTCAGGATTATTTTAAGGTTTTATTTGAATCTTCAGGTGATTTTGATGTGTTGCGTATTTATTTTTCTTTCAGTTTTTATGTGAGATTAAAAATACATCAAGCGATTTTTTACACTGTTTTAAAAATAAAATTTAATGTGACGCCTTTTCCTGACACATAATCAATAGCGGAAGGTGACATTATTTTTCATCAAGACAATATGCTTAAAATATTCTAAATTCATCCACCATTTTATAAAATTCTTTTATAAAAAAAAAATAAAATGTCGCACCCTTTGCTTTGTTTTTTTTTTTTTTTGTGTGTGTGTTTCTATTTAGAATAACCCTTGATAATAAAATTTCAAGTCATCCCGATTGTCATATCCCTTTTTTTTTGCCTATCTCTGTCTTACGCCTTATTACCCCGTTCCCTTTTTATGCCCTACATGAAATACAGTCTAACCCAATAAATTTGCATTATCGTAATCGCGGCCCCTTACTTTGATTTTGTGATAATATGGCGACAATCAGGGTTGATATAAACCGGTTTCTATAGCATATCTTACCCCAGCTAACACACACTTGGACATAATTAAAAATCGACTATTTTTTTGTTACTAACCAAGAAATGCACATCCATAAATTGATGAATCTAGACATTGCCAATAGCAAAAAAAAGATTCTAGATCCTATGAGACATAGGCTAAGGACTCTAGATCATCAACAAGGGCAGGAAAAGGTTAGATGGTATATGATCAATTCGAAAATTCATCAAAGGCTATTGACTGTATTCAAATCATTCTTCCTAAACTTCGTGCCGCTAGCCCTTGTATATTGTCTCTTTTTGTTTTTTTTTTTTTTAACACTATAAAATTCTTGCACCCCTTTTTATAATTTTGATTTGTTATTAGCCAAAAATTTCGAAAAGAACTAATAAATAATTCGAGCGATTCCTTTGTATTGGTCTAATGGTGTCCTGGTTTTTATGTCCGTCTCATTGTTGTTGTGGATTAATTTGAATGGAAGTGAATCGAAAGGGATATGTCCAGTCCATATGAAAAAAAAAACCCCTAAACCTTGAAAAACAGGGAATAAAGTGACGAAAAAAAGGATTCGATTTCCATGGCTAAGCGATATGATTGAATTTATCACGCTTAAGACGTATGCAGATCGTTGAATAGTTTAGAACAAAAAAAAAAAAAACCAAAAAACACATGAGCCTAAAGAAAAAAAAATTATATACACACAATCCACAAATGTATTCAAAAACTGGCAGAGATATCGCACCATCCCCGGATGTTGGGAATTCTCTGGATGATAATTTATCGCTCGACCTCGTGCGTTGCTACTGCTGCTCGGCTTGGGAAGGATGTTCAGAAGATGAAAAACAGCCCATATGCAACTACTTTTTTTAAGGTGGTCTTCGGTTCTTTATTATTTTTTTGGACGATATGCATATGGGGAGCGGAGGGATATCAATCATATTGACAAGGAAAATGAGTGTAAGACAAGGGGTGTCACAGGGTGACAATTAATTCTATGTCTCTTATATTGATTTTATAGGATGCAGCATTGATTGCTATAAATTTTTGTAAAATTTTTATATTACAATTATAGGCAATGTTTTTAATAATTTCATGTAATCGATATTATCAAAAATTATTTTATCACATAACATAAATTTCGATTTAACCTAAAGTCCCTATCACACCGATTAAGCTAATTTCCTCTTGATCGAATCCCCTCCTATTCAAAACCATCCCTTTGTATCGTTCTACTGTTCATAAATAGGATAATTCCCGATATGAGGCAGAGATAAAAACCCAATCATAATTGATAACAGCTCCTTTCACGTGTGTACCGATTCCCATAGCGAAATAAATTAATGAGAGATGACTCCTCCTTCTGTGACTAATCTCCATCGGGATGCAACAACAAGGAGCATTATAGTTAGCTCCATCTTTTGTCCATGAATAGATTCTTATCGCTAAATATTGACCCAAATCAGGGTTGGCTCAAGATAAAGGATGGTAATTTTGGGTAATATTTTTGGCTATTAAGAGTTCGAAGACAATTATTTCAAGATAGTACTAGGATTAAAATGGGACCCTTAGAACGATCATCAAACAGGTTAAGTGGTCCTGTAACAAATTTTAATGACTGTAAGGTGTTAGGATAATTAGTAGGGTAATTTTCGTGAATTTTAGAGGCTTTTAAATCGTCTATGACATTCATTTAGATTTTAAATTTTATTTTAATTAATAAAAACGCCTCATTGGTAAAATTTAAAAACATAAATGGACTTAGAATGAACTCCTGTGGAACTCCTTTTAAGTAAAAGATGCACTTATAAAACAAAAAATAGTTCATTGTATTTTCAAAATGAATAAAATAAATTTGTAGGAAATATTTTCTTTTGTGAATTAAACAAAAAAAAAAAAAACGTAACCAAAATCCGAGAAAAAGAACACTTTTACCCTTTTCAAAAGGACTTTCTCCTCGTGGCCTAGTTTTCTCTTTGATACGAATTAAATTCAGGGAATATTGCGTATCCCTTTCGCCTCTTTTAATGCGTTACCGGAAACCACCCCGTTCGCGCTTTTCAGACTCCATATATGAGCTTAGGTTTAATCTTGTTAGTTTTCCCTGGCAGCACGCGGCGGCGTCAACAGTGCCGCTGTACTCCTGGCGGCATATATCACGTGATTAGAGCTATAGCAGGCTCGTGCCAACAAAACACAGCCCAGCTCTGACTCTGTTCTGGCTGGCTGATGATGATTATGGCTGGGGCTAGTAGCTCTGTATTTGCGCGCTTTGTGCTTTTGTTTATATTTCGAGATTTCGCGAGTCGCGAGTAGTAGCAACAGCAATTCCTGAGTCAGCCGCCAGGCCACCATCATCACACACTAGAGGAGATCCGGTGAAAATCCAAAATATGAAACACGTGGTCGCACAGCGTGTGGTGGATGCTGTTGACGGTATAGGAGCGCAGGAAGGAGGGGTATACCACCAACGTGCGATGGTGACTAAAGCGGCCAAAAATCAGGGAAACAGGGAAGAAAGAGCGCATCTCTCGCGTGCCGTAGTCGTCTAGGCAGTCTAGCTTTTTGGGGTTGCAGAGAATCAAACACCAGTAGCAGTATAACACCCACCATTGGAACAACCTGCTCTTCTAGCCGGTGGTGGGTAGATGAAAATTCGCACAGTGCGTACCTATCCCGTGATATGCGAACATAAACGAAGCCTAGAGAGGCACTTTTCGCACTGTGATGATGATACGGTATAGTCGCGAATGTTGCAGCAGGTATTCATTCTGATCACGGCCATGGTGGTTTTGCTGCAGGGTACCCTGACCCAGGAGAACATGAGAGACAGACAAACAGACGGTACTCAGACTGGTATAGTAGGATACACGAGAGTTCTTGTAATGAAAAAAAAAAAAAAATCTTTCGGAAAAAAAAAAATATGTTAAAAAAATCTTTGGCGCTTTTCACTAAGTGATATAACGGCACATGTGGTACTCCCCCCACTTCTTTGGCGCAATTAAACTGCAAAAAAAAAAAGAATGTATACAAGTTTTTCTTGGAAGCCAATTTTTCTCTTTAAAAAAAATTATTAATTTATTATTATTATATTAATTAAAGATGCGTTTACACACACAACCTCTAGAAGCTCCACATTCATTGAGGGCAACGTAGAACGTATATTTTTTATAGTACACCTGATTACCAGCGTAACACACCGCTAAAAACCTGTTAACTAGTGCAGTGCAGGTAAGGGGAAATGGAACGCATTATTACGTAATCCTAGGATGAGTTTTCGACAGATGTTCCTCTTCCTTCAGATCTACTTAATCTAAAATAGTTTGGGACGCCTGCACTTAGTACGTGTTTTATGCTCCATACTAAAAACCCAAGTTTAATTGCTCACACGGGCCGCGCGCGCTTGTGATGCCAATCTCTTCTGCCACCATGGCTATCATCATTGTACTTGTACCCCAAACTAGTGATGCACCGGCAAACTTTAGTAGTTTTTCAGGTGAAAGTGATTCCCTACCTGGCAACATCATCCCCATTACCATTCCATACCCCTCCATAGTCTAGGCTACCTTGAGACAGACAAAACATTCACAATTCGGGCTAAGTCCTAACCTTTGCTACAGATACGTAATTCCCTTGCTCCCGATTTAAGGGAATCCTAGAAGGACTCTAAAAAGTGGAGTCGCTGTTGCACCTAGTTCTAGACACATGATGAGAATGCGTTTTGCCACTGGCGGGATGATGACGACGATGATAATGACAATGATGACAACGATGACGACTATGTTACGATGGTGGCAGGAGGCGACTATGATGACGATTATGATGGCGACGACATCGTCTACCGACACTGATGTAGTAGTTGAACATTTGAGGTAAAATTTCACGATGAACACGAATTTTAATGATGCTAACCATCCATGTCGTGGATAGTATGGACAAAATACGCTTTAGCAAGACTTTGGAAACACTAATTGGAGGGAAACACATATCTTGGAAATATTTGAGAAAATATGGGATTCGAGGAAGGGTAGAGGGAAAAGGTGTCTCCTAAAAGTTTTAGAATAGTTGCATGGTCTAAAATATCAAGGTTAACTCGATTTTGAATGAAAACCCCTATAATTTAGACTAGAGTGTCTAATTAAAATGGTCGGCTGAATAAAAACACTATTACTTTTTGTTTTTTTCATAAATTAATGGTCTGTGTGTGCAATTTTCGTGCAAGTTGAGATTAGAATTAAAAAGTATGTGTTTTTTTTTTTTAAATTCCTATGGGATTTTGCACGAGTAATTTTATACGTTTCAATTTTTTTTTTTAATTTCGTAAATCATTTCTAACAATTTCTAATTCACGTTTTTTAAAACACAAGTAATTTCAACTACTCACAAAAAGAAAATTTTTTTGAATCAGATTATTTTATTTTTTCTAACAGAAAAAGTTCTACAATCAAATAAAAATAATAAATCCTAGAGGTGTCTATTTCCAAAACAATTAAAGCAGGTCAACGTCACAACCGATCAAAATGTTCATGTTTCATAAAATTGCCAGGGATTTATTTATTTATTTATTTTTTTTTAACCCCACTAGAGAATTAAGAGTCTTAAAGTGTAAAACGTCTTGGGAACCGAAATTGGTTGTTATCAACAGTCGACAGAAACCACTCAAGTAGTCAAAATAATGCGATCAAGTGATCCTGAGAAGATCCGATCTGTTGCACTGGTTAAGATTGAATTGTAGCTTTACTGGAAAATTTTTCAAGGTGTCTAATTGCGTCGCGTTACGATGAGATTTCTTATAAAAGAGTACCTTCATGTGGGGGGGGGGGGGGGGGGGGGGGGGGGGGCTTCAGTGGCACCCTATAAAATTATGCTGGAATTTTATGGGAATTGAAACAACCGTCGTCCGGGAAGAAAAAAAAAAGCAAAAAAAAACAAAAAAGCTTTTGACGTAATTCGGCTGAGCTGTATCATGTTTCCAAGTTTCTGGAGTATTACTCAAAAAGGCGTGCGAATTTGACCCACTTGATGGAAAATTCACACAGGTGCCATTTTACAAGCTCATTACATGGGAACGAATCCAAGCACATGTTTAAAACGTGTCTCAAATGCATTTGATGGGTACACAACCCCCTCCCTCCTCTCACTAAAAAAAAAAAAAAGAAACAAAAAGGTGATATTTGATTTCAAAAGAATTCCTTCCGTAGATTACAAATCCAAAGAACGAAAATGTCCCATCACGTAAGGTTTTTGGAAAAAGAAAATCACAATTGAGAATTTTGTCTTTTCTGCTGAAATTAAAAAAAAAAAAGTGAACTAATAAAACGTCTTAGAAACACTTACAGAAATTTTCTTAGTTCATTTTTTTTATTTTTATTTTTTTGAAAAGTCTTTTGTTTCCGGATTTGCAATCTGTGGAAATAATTAAAAAAAAAAAAATGTAATTTAATCACTAATGAATAATTTTTCGTTATTTTTTTATTTTTAAATTTTTTTTTTTTTTTTGTTTAAGTAAGAAGGTCTCCCGAATGAGCAGGCACTTGAAGGGATTTCACTTAGGTGTTTATGACTCGAGAAATTTATTTTTTTTCCCTGGAGTATAGTTCAACTTTGCTTTGGCGCCAATATGCTCCCCCTGGTCCCCCCCGGTTGTAGGCGACAAAGGAAAATAAACGAACCAGCAACACCAGGACCAGGACCAACAGTTGTAGTAGCACTGATTATGGAACCAGGGAAAAAAGCCGGAAAAGTGCATACAACTGGAAAAACTTTTGAATATTGCGCGCTGCTGCGGCTATAGATTTTCAATAAATGTAATTTAAAACTTTTGTGTACTCCTTCGTTGCTGTTTTATTACTCTATTTTTTTTTTCGCGTTTTTCCCTTTGATTGTACGGTCGTAAAAGGGTATAAAAAAAAAAAAAAAGAAAATCCATCCGTGCCGTGTGATTTTGTGGCCACTTTTCCGCCATCAAAGCCAAGAGGGACGCTATGCAATTTCACTTGTCGCAGTAACACAAACCGATTACGTTTTAAACGTAAATATAAACAAAAATATTAAATAAGACGACGACGACGACGGAAAAAAAACAAAAAAAAAAATACGTTAAATTTTTGCCAAGTGGCGTGACTGACACACCACCGGGCTACCACCAACCCCCGGGTATGGTGGATTTTGTTGACACAAAAACAAAAAAAAAAACTCACGGAAGAGGAATTCCCGTCTGTACCGTCATGTGTGTCGTATGTGCTCATATTGATGTTGATTTATGTTGTTGAATAGACGTCGATTTGCTTCGATTGCGCACCGTCCCTCTTCTTCCCGTCCATTTGATATTCGATGATTGCATGATCTGGCAAATTAGCAAATAGCAAAAAGGTGCTGATTCGGCGCAACGGCGGCTTGGAACGCCCGCCATCGCGAATGTAGGTTACCTTACCTCCGTGTCCATTCGTAATTTGGTCAAGCTCAAGCCTTTTTAGCCAACAGTTGCAGTTGCAGCTAATGCCAGCATTTTTTGCTCTTGTTTTATTATTTCTTTTCTTTTCTTTTAATTTCAGTTTAACAATATTGTGTTTTTTTTTGTTTTTGATTTGCATTAATAATTGGGTCAAGTGTAGCCGCGATGTATGCGATGTTTTTTTTTTTTTTTTTCCTTGTTATGTAAACCTTACCGTTTTATGTAGACCACTTGATTCGAACTGAGTTTCCTTAGTACTTCTACTTCCACAAAAACAAATATAAAATTTAAAGAAAAAAAAAATAATTGAGTAAATTTTTATTGTTGTTAAATGTTGTTGAAATTCGACATTTTTGTTTTTGTTCTTTTTAGTTTTAATGGATTTGTCATCGAGGCAGGTGTTGTTTTACATCATTAAAATTTGCTTTTCGAACAGGAAATTGGACTTTGTCTTTGTACAGCATAAGAAAAATTAGGCCATTGAGGACTGCTTGAGTACTACAGTGGCACAGTTTTTTGTTTTTTTTTTGTTTTTCTCACAGTGTGCCACGATAAACAAAAGTTATGTAACGATTTTGTGTAATTTTGAATTATTACAAAATGAAAATTTTCTTAACATTGACACACTTCGGCAAGATTAAACAGAATTTTTACAAAAAATTACAAATCCAACTTTTATTCAATTGTTTGCTTTCAATAAGTCTATAAGTTTTTTTTGTTTTAATTTATTTTTATGTTTATATTTTGGTTCACACTTTTTTTTTTTTTAATGGAATTATAAGAGGAAATTATTAATCGACAATTGAAAATTTATTTACTATATTTAAATTTTAATTTTCTTTTTAACCCGTTGCGGTCATACCTCCAAATAAGAACGTGGGACTGCACACGGGAAATCTTTTACTGTTTATCAATTTACTTGCGATTTCACTTCATAAAAATTTATGGACATATAAAAAGGTCTTCTTTACAAGATCCAATTTTTTTACTTATCTAAAATTAACGCTTCACTTGAAAAAAAATAATTAAAAAAATTTCTAAACTGGTGGGATCTTTTGGACCACAGGTGACCGCAACGGGCTAAGGAAATCCAAAATCGAGCTGTATGTAAATTATATCAAAAGTACACACCACTTTGGAAAAAATTTTCTTTAAACATTTTGAATTTAAACCTTCAAAAAACGTACACACCGTCCCGATTGAAAACTTTTTTTTACTTTTCGTATTCGAATAAAATTTCCAAATTTTTGATTTTATAGTAGAAAATTTAGAGCTTAAAATTCCAAAAATACCTACAATTTATTCTAAATATCAAAATAATTTAATAATTTTCCAGTTCAGAAACATCTAATGAACTTGCTTTTATATTAATTATAAAATTCAATTCAAAAAAATTACTGTTGATTGGTTTGATTTTAAGATTAAGACTTTGAAAATTTTAAAAGAATATTTTCTTAAAATTTCTTTTTCATTTTAAACTTAGTTTTTTCTCTGTGATCCTTCTTAGTAACAAATTTCAATTAGTACAAAGTGTAAATAATACCAAAAAGAGTAAATTGTATTTTTTTTTTATGAGGGGCAATAAAACGATTTTCTCCAGTAAAACTTGCGATGTCTGCACGAAATTTTGTAGAAATTTTACACTGCCATTCCATTTAATTTACAAATTGCAATACATCCCTGAATCGTCCCTATGGCGAGCACATCCATCAATTAGCCCTTTAAAATCGTGATCATTTTATTTCCCCATCTCTTTTCGAACCGTAGGTACAATTCAGTACGGCCCATCTGTCGGTTAATTAGTCCAAAACATTTGTAAAAGTCCTTTTTCTTAGGTCCGAATCGGACTCTTATGGCTTTTTAATTTCAGGCCTCGAATGGATCGTCACCCAGACGGTGGTGCTCGATGAGGTCCAATCACTCATCTAATATACCTCAGAAATGTGCCATAAGAAGGATGCCGAATGGTTTCCTTGAGGAAAAAAAATAAAATAATAACAAAACCTTAACGTTGTGAGGGGGATAAAACAAAAAGAAAAAATAAAAAAAGAAGAGAAACAAAAGCCCATCAAAAAGGAATCGGCATCATCATCATCATTATCATTAGTTCGATTGAACTGGAAAACAGAGTCCGACAATCGGGGTCCAATGGGGTCGAAAAAGATGATCACTACACCGAAGTCGTCGCCACCGCACTAATTTGTCCGGGAACGGGAAATTGCCGGTGATTGGAGGTGATATCAAGTCTCATACCTCGCACGATGAGAATTTTTACAAGTTTTCGATATCAGAATGGACAAAAAGCAGCCTTGGCGGCGACGATGACGGCCGGCGGTACCAGCAGCATTTGTGGTCCAGCTCTCAAAGAGAGAGAGCAAATGGAGCAAAATAAAATAAAATAACAATAACAAAAAAAAAAAAAAAAAAAAGCTGTTTGACACGATGATGGCGATTTTCAGGTGAGTTGGGCAGGTAGTAGTGCAAGCGAATACCTCGTGATGCTCCAACTCTCTGATACTGATGATGCTGGTGGTTACCTGGGTTACCTGGTCGTCGTCACCGCCGCCGACGCTGCCGCCAGGCCGGTCTGTCTGTTTGCTCTGGTGGGAAGACAAACAAAACTTGACGTACAACTTAAGCACTCCATTCATCGGGGGCCGCCTGATGGTGGTCATCATTATTTGGAGGATGGACGGTGGTCGGCAAGGCGGATATGGATGGACCTACTTGCGGCCACTGCCTGGTTCCAGGGAAGATAAACGAAAAAAAAAAAAACGACAACAGAACAACAGAATTATAAGAAAAAGAAGTGTATGGATGGGAAGGAAAGGAGATTTCTGGTGCATCTGGTCATTACACCGGATCACCTCTAATGAGAGTATTGGATGATTGGGCTTCATTAGGTTTCACCGCGGACCTATGAACGTGGAGCACATTTCGACACAGCTGCCATTAGGTTCCATCTTCGAGCTCTCCATTTTTCGGTTTCCTCTTTACGTTTCGCTGATTGCGTCTTTTCCAACAAACTTCAAAAATATTGACTTCCTTCCCGTTTTTTCTTTTGGATAAAGTTTTTACCCCATCTAAGAAATTTTGGTATTACTTAAGCAGGCTATAAATGCATCCCGCAGGGTATCATACCCGTGGGAATCATGATGACAAAAATCTATAGGTACCCGCACCGCTAGCAATTGTCGTCTCGTAAGTTGGAGACATCGGTTCTTATAAGATCGCGGGACACGCACATGTGCCGTAACGTAATTATTGTCATCAAACGGAAATTGATATGAAAACCACAACAACACAACAACACCCTTATGGCTGACTTTTGCCCTTATTATTATTGTTATTATTTTCTTTTCTTTTTTTTTTTTTTTCTTCTTAAGAATTCCTTGACATGACCCAAGAAACATTTAGAGATCAAAACACCAGCAGGGCCATACCCTTCAAGGAACACGAGCGCCTTTTTCCCGCCGAAATAAAAGACGAAAAATAAGAGAGGAAGAAAAAAAAAAAAGAAATAAATAAGTAAAAATAAAATGAAATAAGAAAAACGCGTGCGGGCAGGTGAAATTGATTGCACTCTGACAGAATCATCTGGTGGTGGCAGGGCATCACCTGAAGCAGTTTTAGGCTTTGTGATCCCATTCGAATAATTGACACCTGCTTGAGAATGTATTAAGATAAATATTCTCGATTGTTATCAGAAATTTCCGGGACTTGCGGTTATTTTCTTATGATTCTTACCGACAAAGGATGTACTTTGTTTTTTATTTTTTTATTTTTTATATGGTATAACTTCCAGCACGAAAATGGTAGGAATTCGATATGAAATTAATTGAAATTTGTTAAGAGCTTAAATTTTCAAAACATAACCCTTCGTTGATTGCTTAATAATTTAATAATTTCGTACTATTTTTCATCCATCATTAATAAATAATCAAAATCTCGTTAGGGCACACACACCTGAGTAATCCTAATCGTGAAATTTAGAAAGAAATTTAAATTTGTAGTAGTTTTAGAGTACCTCAAGGTTCAATTTTGGGTCCTTTATTATTTTGGACTTTTTGTATTTTTGAGGTTATCAATAAAATTTTGTATATGATTTTTGAATGAAATGATAGAAATTTTAAAGGAGGCAATAGTAATAGGGTAATTCTAAGAAATCGTTACATTTTTTTCTTTTTTATTTGTTTAAATTAAATGATTGAATGAGTTGACATTAAAACAGGGGAAAAATTTATTCAAATGATATGCTTTTTAGTGTTAAAATTTTATAACTTAAATGTTTGACAATTTTATTCAAACAAATATAAAATTTGGTAATTTATTTAAGAAATTCCTCTTAAATAAATTAAAGTTCATGATTACGATAGAAAAATGTGGTTCAAATTAAAAAAACAAATGGATAAACATCAAGATTTTATAAGAAACTGTAAGATAATGTAAAAGTTTAATAGCTAAAAATTCAGTAGGTGTGTAACTTTTAAAATTTAACGATGTTATTTTAAATTAAACTTTTTGTTAAATGCGGTATAATCCACAAACCGTCCATTGAATGAATTGCTTTCGTCTGATTACATAAACTTTTCCTTATAATAAAATTTATTAAATCACGACTTAAAACTTGTTAAGACAATTAACCTAAATAAACGTAATTTGGAAGCAATCATTCAGGCAAAAACATTTTTTTCTAATCCTTCCCCCCTTCTGATCTCCTTTCTATAAACAAGAAATCACATTTAACTCGTGTAATTGTGCATGAAAAAGATTTCGATTAAATAATTTTTTTTTTTAAATCTCAACTCATGTTATCTGTAGTGGCAGTTTTTGACCAATAGAGAGAGAAAAAAAAAGGGAAAAACGAAACCCCATAAGCCTATTAATGGAGCACACCCCCACCGAATCAACACGATTCCTGCACCCATCAATTTAGTGTCATCTAGGCTGGCGTTACATTCTTAATCGTTCACAAGAAATCAACTTTTTCTTAAAAGAACGCGTTCAATCCACTTCCCCAGCGACTAAGACGTCGGCCGACTTTACGACGCTTACTTAGCTATAGTACGTTATACTGGTAAGTAAGTAAACTTGCCGTGGGGAGGGGGGTGCTGGCATGTGTCGCAGCGGCTATAAAAAGCAATTTAATAGCGCGCTCGCGCTTAGCCAGCCGTTCATTTGTCAAAAACGGCCATAATTTTGACCTCAATAATAATTTCTGATCGACTGAAATTAATATTCAGTATGGCATGGTGCGCCAGTTATCGCGGGCGGATTTCAACAATTACACGGAATTTCGTGGGAAAGCGCAAAGTTTGTATCATCGCCTGAAACGGCGGCGGATTTAATTGAACATACATAACTTTTTTAAGATGGCATATAAGAAAGGAAAAGACGTTCGAAGGGGTCTTAGGTATTTTTTTTTTTTTGTTTTTGTTTGATGGGATCACATACATCACCCGTTGTAATTGGTGTCCATCGAAATCTCATTATTTCAATTCATGCTCTTCTCACTCTCGTCCCAATACGGCGAGGTTTTCTTATTATTTTTTTATTTTTTTTTGTTTTCTATTGGACTAAATTAAGTCCGAACTTACCTGTAAAAGGTGATCGCAGAACAAAAGAATGTTTGTTCTTCTGGTGCGTTCATTCAATTTCTTGATCTCACTTGCGTGATTGAAAATATTTATTTTTAGGTTTTTGATTTGATTTTTATTTTTTTTTTTTTATTCTGAACATTTTTCGGTCAAATGACCTTTGTAAGAAGGAAGGATGTGGTTCAGATTAATCGCTCTTTTTAGGATCGTTTTTTTTTTTCGTTTTAATTTCCTGACCAACAAAAACGGATGATTTTTAAAAATCCTCTCAATTTTCTAAAGGTTTAAATTATTAGAAGTATAATTATAGCTTTTAGAAATACAAAATAATTATGAAAGATTTCCTCAAATTTCATCTTAAAAAAAAAAAAAATAATTGTCGAGTGACGAATCTTAAAAAATGCAAAATTCTGTGCTCTTTGATCAAAGCTATTTTTTCTTAGTTTTTTTCTTATATAATTAGAAAAGAAATTTTTTTTTTTTTTATGATCAACAAAAATGTTTTTCTGTCATCATGTTAATAAATTTTCGTCCAATTAATACACTGCTGCACGCTACACTGAATAAAAAAAAAAAAACAAAGGTCTAAATTATCCTAATAAAACAAGTGAATCACAAAATTAATTATCACCAAATTTTAGCCACTTTTCTACCGGCATTAAAATAAATCAAAAAAAAAAATTCTACCTGAATAAAAAATAAACCCGAAAAATTCTCACGTTCATAAATCTTAAGTTAAATTAAACATTTAAATCATTAAAAGAATTGTAATTGAGTAGAATTGTAGTTTAATTTATCAACTTTTGTTTCAACGATGATATAAAAAAAGGGTACTAAACTTTTCAATATTCTTCTGCATATAAAAAAAAAAATATTATACCTAAAACTTTAAAAAAAATGAATTAATAAATAAAATGACTATTTCCTAATATCAGACTTTATCATTAATTTTTAGTACAAAGAAAATAAATTAAATAATTTTATAAGTATAACAACCGAGAAAATTATACCGAAATGTACCAAAAAATTAAGTAGTTTTTTTTTATATTTTAATGTAAATAATTTACGCACATATGTACCACTGGAATTTTCATTATTTTCACTTTTTTTTTAAAAGTAAATTTATTTATTCACTAAGCAGTAAATATAAAAAGTTTTTAAATGAAAAAGTTTGTGGTACAATTATTTATAGAATTTTAATTTGATTTTTGATACTATGACTGTTTTGCAAGTTGGAATATAATTGAGCTTTTTATTTTGAATAAATATATTTCTAATTCACGTATTTTTATCTTTTACTTATCAAAAAAAATAGCAAAATAATATGACCTTTGTTTTTTCGCAAATACACCACTTCATTTTCAAAATAAACGGCTGAATTAGTGATGAATGGTACGTGTATTTTCTTTTTGTTTTATTAATTAAATTAGATTAGATTAGAATACCCTTTACAAAAAAAAACTGTAGTATATTTCTCAAAAATTGTATCCAAATGTTATTGGAAATCAGAAGATTAAATTCTTTTTAAGAGAACATAATATAATCTAAGGAAAAAATTAAACAAATTTGTTTTAATTCCAAAAAAACTAACGAATTTTTGAAAAAACAAAAATCAAATGCCTATTGCATTTATTGAGATATTTTATTCAACAACAACAAAAAAAATAATGTACTTGAATTTTGTTTTGCTCCGCAGATTATAATTAATTAATAAAATTCGCCAACTGTTCGAATCTAATTCCTAAAACATTCTACGAAAATTCTTTAGATATTTCAAAGGATAACAAAATTTCCTTAAATTCCTCGATCGTTAAGATGTTTTTTTAAACAAATAAACCCATCCCAATTAAACCCACTTGAATCCTTGTATTTTTTTTTTTTTTTTGAGACTTAAGATTTTAAAGTTAAATGTAGTAAAAATAAATTTTCATTATTTTAAATAAAAATTAACAATGGGATTACACGTAAGTACCAGTTTATAAAAATACGATACCATTTAAATATTTAATTAACACATAAAAAAGTGCCTTATTAAACTCGATTAATGTTTTTTTATTATGTTTTAATTAATCATTGTTAAAAGATAATTATAATGAAAATTTAAAGCATATTTTATTTATTTTAGACAAGAAATATGAAAGTGAGTTCATAAAATCCAATGCTGTTTTGCTATTGGACTTTTTCTTTCCACAATTTGAAAATCTAAGGGCTATCTAAAGGATTTGCAGGTATAACTACGGACAATGACCCGAAAAGCACTAGTGGAATAATATCATAGATTTGTACGTAAATTATGGTACAAGTGTAGAAAGAAAACACAGACTGTCTAATGTACGACAATACGCACTTATTAGACTTTAGTTTTTTTTTGTTTTTTTTTAAATTCATGAACAAATCTTTTTAAGCCAAATTTTTCTATAAAATTGACTTTATAAGAATTGCAAATTTGTTGATCGGATTAAGAAACATTTGTACACATTTTCAATAATTCGAAGATTACACAATTTCTTTAAATTTTTATCAGAATATCCGCATATACACCAACACTTTATAACATGATATAATTAATGAACCCGGGTACGAAGGTCAAAGGGTACGCGAACCCGAATCATTTTGAATACCTGTAATACTATAGACTTACCTGTTGCCAAAATTGTGCCAGTAGATAAATACGTTCCTTTTTGAAGAGCCAATCCATAGATTGAACAGCCGGCAAATCCATATCGGCTGCTCCGGTTGTCTGCGGTAATGTTGGCTGCATTCGGGCAAGTTGTCTGTGGACGATGGCGGAGGTGATCGCCTCCTCCAGCTCCTCACCAGCGGCACTATTTCTACGACTAGTCCTTGAGGAGCAATTTTCACCACTCGTATTATTGTTGTTATTATTATTGATGATTGTGGTACTGATGATGCTCCTGTTATGGCCGCTACGATTATCACTAATTTGGATATGATTTAGCCTGATCAAAGGATCATCTGGCGCGAGGATATTATCAGAAGTAATAACAATCTCACTATCACAAATTTTTTGATTTTCTTCTATAACTTCTTCTTCTTCTTCTTCTTGAACTTGACCGTGATCTGGGGTCGTTGCACTGTTTACACTAGTATTTCGTATAGCGGTCCCGGATTCAATGTCGGCCGCACTATCTGTAGTGCGATTCGTTTCACTACTATTGTAGAGGCTTAATAAGCCCTGAAGGTTTCTAAGGCCGTTCAAAAAACCCTCCGAAGAGGAGGAGGGTAAATTCGCTAAATATGCCGTGGTGGTATCGGTTTCCTGATGTCAACTCCTAATGTTGATTGAATGTTGTTTCCTTAAAATGATCCTTAAAATTCGTTGACCCCTTCTAGATAAAATCTCAGAACGCCTCTTAACCGCAATCGGTAGTAATGTTTTCACAGTTTTGAAAATTTCTTTGAAAATTCTCAAACATCACAAACACTCGTGCGGGTAGTACCTTTCTGCTATTTCCATTTTTATTTTTTAAGAGGATTCAATTTTTCGTCTTCTTTTCAAAAACTTTGGAGTTTTAATCGTTTCCTGGCGGCTAACATTCCTCTTCAAAAAAAATTGTTCTACATTACGTTCTGCAATTTCTAGAATTGGTCTACGACTAAACGACATTGAACGACACCGAAAATAACGGTGATAACACCGTTTTTATAGGTTGTCGAACAGTTAATTACCGTTCTACCCCCGATAAACATCGTTTATTACTTATTTTTTTTTCTTTTCTTTTTTTTTAAATTATATTCACTATAACACTTTCCAAGAAATTTCTGTTACCCAATTTCGAATCGCATTTACACTCATCAAAATCCCGAAAACTTCTTTTTCACTTCAAATTAAAACACTTTACAAGACAGGCAACTTTTCAAAACCAAAAAAAAAGAACCAAAAAGAAAAACTCTATTATTATTAAAACACCGGAAGGGATCAGAAGTAAAATTAGTAATACTTCATATTTATTTTTTTAAATCGGTTTTTTTTTCTTTATTTTTTATTTAATTCGCCAATTAAGTAGTTGTGAATCACTTGTTCCCAATTTGAAACAAATCACAATACACAAGAAATAAAATCAGAAGGATCAAATAAATTACGGATGTTCATTCAGTAAGTGGCTTTTAAAAATACGTTTCTCTTCCGGACACGCAACGAGAAAACTCCCTCCCGATGTTGCCAGTCATGAATTCAGCTGATGACTGAAAACTTCAAACAAACACGACATGCACGGAACCCCCCGGCAAAATGTGGGCCTTACAAGAACGATACAAATACATAGCCGTGATCATGTTAAACATACATTTATACGATAAACGTGTACGCGCACACACTCTCATATTGGCAGAATGCGCTCTTCAAGAAAAGAACTCGGCACAAGGCAAAGCGGCAGCAAACACTACAAGAAATTGGAAGAAGAAGAAGAAGAACAAGCCGGAGGAGAAGAAGAAGACCTGCTCGAAGTAGACGTCCCAGTTGTGCAGTCGGCAACGTCGACGTCGTCGTTGATGCTGCTCTTCGTTGCAATTGTTGATGAATTCGCACGATGCGTGTCTCTTGCACGTTGATAAACTGGATCTAGTCATTTCGATGGACATGCAAATTTTTCAATATCCCGATATATCGTTTTTGTTTTTTACTCATTCGACAGGCGTCAATTGCATGCCATTGTTTTAGAAACAATTAAATCATACCTTGAATATTCCTTTTGCTAAAAAACGAAAAAAAAATCCCGATTGTAAGGACAACTACAAGTGAACTTACAGAAATTCGTCGTTTCCACCAAAAATTAAAAAAAAAAAAAAATATATATACTGGCGAAAAAACAACAAGAAAAAAAAAAAGTATCCGCACTTTATCCCGTTCCTAAGTTATTATAATTCTTTTTCCTTGAAAGTTCTATTCTATCCCTCTCATTCATACAACAGGCAATCGAATATAAATGCATCTCTTTCGGGAATAGAACACCCTTTAAAAATTCTCCTCCTTCAAAAACTCTCTCTCTTATTCTTGTTCTTATTTCTCTATATTCGATGATCGGTTATTCTTTTGCCATATATGAAACGTCGTCGTTGGGCTAGGGCTATATACCCCTCCCATCCGCTCCCCCGCACACAGAAATCATATAAAGAGACAAGTCGAACAAATTTCAGTCACACGACTGAAGCCAGCAACAACATACAACACAAAATAGGGTTCAACAGAATTTAAAAAAATAAAAATGTTGTAAGAATAAGCAAAAGAGCTCTACAGCGTTTCTACAGCCAGAAATTCTACACAGTTCAGGCAGAGAGAGAGAAAAACCCCAGAGAGAACACCGTTGGCAATAGATTCTACAATTACATGAGAAACGCATGCGGCCAATAAAATACAACGTGAGTCCAAAACCTCCCTTCGGTGGCCGTTTAGTATTTCGGGCTCGTGTCACAAGATACATAGAAAATAAAAACGGTAAAAGTGGACTCATGAAGAAGAAGAAGAAGAAAAACACGAAGACGATATCTCACCTATACAAAAGCTCTCATATCACACACTTGTCCTTTACACTGAATTAAATCTCCGCCGAATGCACAGTTTGGCCGCCCTAGCCTAAGCTTTAGCCTAGCCCGTTTAGAAGAAACACAGTGGCAGCCACCCGCAGCAAGAATGACGACCACTTACCTCTCTCTCATCGTCATGGCCCTCTCTTTTCTCATCCGTATTGAGTACACAATGACAAAATATCACTTTTATGTATAAAGGGGATGAACCAAACCGATATCTGGAGATTGAACGGTATCAAATGGGATGGCATTTCTCTATATCGGAAAAAGAAGATGGAAAACCGTTTTTTTTTTTCTTGTTTTTTGTTTGTTTTTTTTTTTTTATCAGGGACGATCGCACACATACAACAATATGAATGGCAGTCATAAGCTATGTTACAAACACATACGACTGATCAATGAGCGCCCAAAAAAGAAATCCAATTCGACATCGCCTCCCAATGTACCAAGTTGCGCGTATGTGAAAGAGGACAATATACGGAACGGCAGTCGATATCGAAATTTTTTCTGATATAATCAAATGATGACCGAATGAGAGAAAAAAAAAAAAAAAAAAATATCGGTCTCTACCCCAACCATGAGAACGGATTAAACATTTAAGAGAATTTTGAATAGAATTTTGAGAATATTCGACAATGGTTAGACAACAGTTGAACAGATATCGAATATCGTAAAAGAGAAATTTAACTGTACAAGTTCTCTTGGAAGAGAATTTCTAGTCGGATATAATTCGAAATTGAGTACATTTCTAATTTCGAAAAGAAGTGTATGTGTGTGGGTGGGTGTGTGTGTAAAAACGTGCACCGCAAAGCGAACGCAAGTGAATGCACGATGCATCGGACTCACCATACACGCCCGCATTGCGATTGCAAGTTCGAATTGTCGAACACTTGACGGCTCATGAATGGTGGTGGCAAAACCACCGTACCCCTTCAGCTACAACCGTAAGAGGTAATTGGTGCGAAAGAGATAGACCGAAATGGTGGGTATAGTGAGCATACAGTGCCGATAAGCGTGATTTCCTCGCCTGCTGGAGTATACTACCCGGCAGAGGCCACGCCCCCTGATTGTGTTTTCTTTTCGAACGTTCAGCCTTCTTCTCGGATTTATGTGGCCCGGGATCAAAGGCAAACTCTCGAGAGGTTTTTTCTTTGTTTTTCCTTTTTCTTTTTCTTCTTATTTTCTTTTTTTTTTCGTTCTTTCCTCCCTATCAATATTTTTTTTTCCGGGCATTATATTTTCTCCGAGTTCGGTTTCGGCTAGTGGCTCACGTTTGATAATGCTTAACCGATGGTGACGACGACGACACAACGGTACTCTGGTGGTGGCGCTAGCGGCGTCCGTGGTGCCCCTTTTAACCCCCCCGCCGGTAGGGGAATATACGACAGGGATGAGGGTCGCGGCAGTGATGACTGGCGTGAGATCTAACACGGGTTCGATAGTAACTTTAGACACTTCGAGCAATGTTAGAACAATGATCTTTAGATTTTGGCGCGCAAATTTACCCCAATTTACCCCGAAGAAAAAATCAAATTCCGTAACTTTTGTGATAGTTTTGAATTGAAGCTCTTTGAAGTCGGCTATTGGTTAGGAGTCTTAAGGGTTGGGGTTCACTTTGAGACCCCAATTTTTTCAATAGATTGCTTTGAGTCGTCGGCTGATTTTATGTATTCACGTTTTTCTTTGTAGATGTGTACAAAAAATGCAAGTGCACCCCTGCATCCTACAGACTGACGAAACCCCCGGGTAAACCCCTGGATGGGCGCTACCGCTGCTTACCTCGTATTTATTATTAAGCGGCAGAGGTGGTGTGTTTTTGGATAAAAAGTGTTCACGTGTGCGAATTTATCTCAAAAGCGCAAAAGATCGTAAAGAAGCGAAGAAGACACGGACGAGTGCCGGAATGAAGGGAATGAATTTCGCGCATTTGGCGCGCTGGTTTTTCGTTTTAGGGTGGTAGTGACGGGGGCTTTTGGGGAGGTTAGGTAAGGTCTGACGACTGGTGATGGTTTGGATACGTCTGCAGCTGGTTTTCTTGCCTTTTTGCCTATTTTGTATGCCTGCCTCCCACGAAAACCATCTACCCCCTTCTAGTGAGGCTAGCACAGAGAGCCTTCTTCTTGATGCTTTTCTTGTTTTGCTTTCTCCTTTCATCAGGCGGCGCTAGTACAGTTAGCTGCTACCATTGCTGCTGCATCCTGCCGCTGGACGGCTGGCGGGGGGCCGGTGTGGAGCGGGAAATGGTGAGGGAGGAGTTGTCGTCGGTGCTATATTGATGATTGCCTTCCTCTGACGCTAAAGTGCACTCGTTTCCTTGTAGATTGAAGTAGAAGCCGCTCCTGTGGAGTACACAACTTCACTCCGGTGGAGCTGGAGCTGAAGCCATGGACGTGGAGTTCAATTGCGGGCGAACGGGCGTCCTGGGCGGTAAACATGGGGATAGTGGCGTGAGTGGGTGGAAGGGTGAATTTTCAAGCTTTCATCCCTCTTATCCGCTCGTCGCCTCCATGCTCTTTTTCTGCTCGAACCGACCGACGACTTTAACCGTCATGTTTTTTCTTCTCTCGGCTTTAATACCCGAGATGGTCTTTAAGATGCCCCGGTGCTGCTTTTCGCGCTAGCTGTTGCGGTTTTCGTGTGCATCTTTCTTAAGGCCTGAACTTGACCAGGTTTTGTAAGCTCTTCTCCAGTTCTCCAGTTCTTCCAGGAAGGATAGAAAATGTTTACTTAAAAATTAAGCAGTGTTTATCCCCAGGTATCCCGTCCTTGTCGACGCCCGGATCAAAACCTGTGAATGGCCAGGAAATTGTGGTAATGAGCCAGGGCAGTTGTCGGAAAAGTTTGATTAAGTCTCAGATTCATCCAAAAGGTGTCGTCATTAAGCAGCCCAAGGATATTTCTCGCCAAAACGTAGCTTATCTTGGAATACTTAATACAAAAAAAAAAAAAAAAAAGAAAATGTCTGATATGCTATCGTCACGTCCTCTTGACTTCATCTTGACTTCATCTTGACTTTGAAGTCGTCCAGGTTTTTTATTTTTTTTTATTTTTCAGTCCATTACTAGAATTTTGTCAGAAGCAACGGATGCATTTTTAAAGAATTTTGAATTGCAAATGTTTACTAACTTATTTTGTATGTTTCTTAAGGATATCAAAATGGAGCTACTGAGGAATTCTAAACAGTTCAGAAAATTTTACTTTAAGGTATTTCAACGGAACTGGACACATAAGTCCAGGTACATTTAAAAAAAAAAAAATACAACGAACCACATTCTTTGATTTCTTTTTAAAAGGTAAATTCCTCATTATAATGAATCCATAATAAAAAATAAAAAATAAGAATATTTAGAAATTTTAACATTTCTTTGATCATATAAAAATAAAAAATTTTTTGCGTAATAATTTCACTAGCAGTAAATTAATTTTAAAATAAATGAATAAATTTCCAACGTAATTTCTAAGAATTTTCCAAAAAAGTGTAAGTGATGTTATAAATTAAAAAAAAAAAAATTAAAAATAGAAGAATAATTTTAGTGATTGCAAATAAAAGGAAAACTTCTTAAGACTGTAAAATTTTCATGACTTCTTCTAGACGACTGGAGTATTTTAAGATTTTTCAATCTTTTAACTGATTGTGAACTATTTAAAAACCAGAAATGGAATTGTTAATGGGTAAATTAATTACATTACAATTTTTTATTAATAGAACAAACAAATTCAAGATTTTACCTGGATGAAGAAAATTTTTCGTACGTGTAAGTACAGTAAAATTATGAGAAGTTTTTAAATTGTATCAGTAATTTCAGAAAATTCACATGTTTACACGGGTTTGATTTTTTTCTTTTTTATTTACCTACAAATTAGGATAAATAATTTGCATAAAACACCTCACTACGTCCTTAGAAATGAACTGGAACTATGGAAATTACTTCAAAAAAAAACCACATGCATCGTATCTTATGGCGTTTTTGAATGCACTAAGTCAACAGTTGAGTTATTTACCTTTTTATTTTTAACCTGAATTGAAAATATTTTGAATTTTAAAGGTTACTAGACTAAATGTTATTAAAAAAAAAGTGATATAAATTAAATCATGTTCAAGACACGTTAAAAGAGATCGAAAGGAAAATTCCCAGACATCGACACGCATGCATTTCACGTTTTTAAGGAAAGTAAAGGGGGCATGGTCATTAATCCCGATTCCACAGGTTAATAATACAAAATGACATAGCTTAAAACTCGTATGGAAATCTAAGGTCATCCTGTCCCAATTATTATTAAAAAATAAATAAAAAAATGTCTACACACAAGCCCTTTCCAAAGGGAAACTTGTAATGAAACAACAGTGGGAAAAATGGATTAATTTTTGTTGTATTTTTTATTATATAAGTGTAAATTTAATTCATAAAGCTGTAAAAATATTGAAATAGTCGCGATTTATTTTTTATGTAACAATTTTAACGTATTTTTTTTGTATTTAGTTCATTCATTTAAAAAATTCCACACGTGCTAAGAAAATAACTTCAATTTTTTACCATTATTTCTTCCATTTTATTTAAAAAAAAAAATAAAAACAATTTAAATTACGTTTTTGGAGTCAGAAGTTTTAACATTCATCAATAATTCCATAGTTTACTTCCTCATTAAACAAATAAAAAATTTTACTTTTATATCGTTATTAAATTTTTATAATTATGAATTTTTATTTAAGAAAAAAAAAATAATACTTTTAGAAAATATAGAAATGCACGTTTAATAGAAAAAAAAACTTATTAAAAATTTTAATAAACATAATTTAATTAAAAAAAAATAAATTTAAAATTCGTAGTACAATTTTTTTTTTAAATCCACTAAATAACGCAATTCGATTTTTAATATTTTTAAAATGTTTTTTAAGAACTTAGAGAATTTATGAAACCCACCACACTCTTCGATAATTAAAACGATAATAAAATTAAATTAAAATAAAATTAAAAATTTAATTGATTTTAATTTTTATTATTATTTTATTTATGTTTATAAAATTAATTGGTATTATTAAAAAATTTAGAAATTTCGCGGCTAAAATGACTGATAATAGAGTAAATTTAATTTTATAACAATTCTTGAATTGTTCCTCGTTTTACGGGAAAAATAATTTAAAGATTTTTAGGTTTGAAAATTTTTAAAAATTTTATTCCATCTCTCTACATGATGAAAGTGATCTAAACCAGAGAAAAATAAAAATAAACAAAAATAATTTCTTTATTCAATTTAATTGCGATGATCATTGGACTACGGCGAAAGTGCATTTTATGGTTTTTGTTTTTATTTTCGGTTTAAAATTATCAAATAATTTATAAGAATAAGTTTTTTAGTATATCTTTCGTAAAATTAAGGAAAAACTAAAAGTAAAATTTAAAAAAAAAATACTCAATGAAGATGTCAATTCAGTTGAAAAGTAAATGCTGAATATTTTGAAAATTTTATTTATTTGGTATTTTATTGCGGCCTGGAATAAAAGAAATGGCTATAAAAGTGTATTAAAGTGTATCGATCAGACCCTAATATTAATTTAAAAATATCAAACTTTATTAAATTTGAAAAAAAAAACAATAAGCGCAATTATTTTAAAGGAGAACAAATTTGCTGAGCCAAAAATATCGACTATGGTTTTATAAATTCATAGCAAAATTATCCCGAAATTTTTAGAGCAAAATTTAAATTAGTTCATTAAATATTTGGAGTTGTTTGCGAACAGGTCTTAAACGCAGGTACACCTTAAAAAGGCAACTCGAAAAGTTAGGATTTCGATATTTGTGGACATGATACCAAAAAGCCCAACAGATTTCTTCTCGATGGCGTCAAAAATTCTGAAAAGAAAAACGGATTTTATTCAATTTTTGGACATTAAAAAAAAATTAGATATTTTGTGCATTGTAACGTTTCTTCAAAGTTTTTAAAATTTTATAGCAAAATTTGATTTGAAATTTTTATCATAGCAACATTTTCCTAAGAAGGGCATCAAAAATTTCCTTAGATAAAACGCTCTATGGATGCAAATTTAAATATTTCGGCAAATTTTGTTTCTAAATCTTTTGTTTTTTCTTGTAAATTACTAATTTTAACAATCATATAAACATAGTAGGATAGAATTTTCTTTTTTCAACACGAAATCCAATTAAATTTTTTAGTATTTTGTAAAATAAAAAAATAAAATAAAGAATTTGTAACCTTTGTCAATATCTAATTTTATTAATATTAAAATAAAAATTTGCCAATGATAATTTTTTTTTAAAATCAACTTTTTATCGGATTTTTTTATTAATACTTTTCAGGGCAAAGCACAGATCATTTTTTATTTTTATGCAAATTGTGATTTGTTACTGACCAAGTGTTGTCTTGGATTAGATCGGGTCCATTTTATTCAAAAATTTAAGAAAGAAAAAAAAAATGACTGCTCATGTTTTCTCAGTTTTTAAATTGGTTCTAAAAAAAAAAACAAAAAGTTAACAATAGAATTTTAAAATATTTAAAAATTATGAAATTTCAAAAATGATACTCATCTTGAAATTTTAATTTTACGTTAAGCAAGACCATTTTAAAATTTGTTATTTGTCTAATCAAATTAAAATCACGATTGTAATTGAAATCCTTCGATGGTTTAACTCGAATTATTTAAAGATCTTCTGGAAAAATGTGCCGATGTAAATTTATCGTGATTTAAACTTTCATAAAGAGAAATTACACCCTCAATATCTCAAGTTATTTTAGATTAAATTTTTTTTTTTAAATAAACTTAAATTTTATTTTAACTTTATTAAATTTATTAATGTTAATAATTCTTAACGTGGTGGAAAAAATGTTTTTCTTTTAATTTATTTTTTTTTTTTCAATAAAGCAATGCTTAAAGTTAATTTTAATTTATTATTTAAAAAACAAATTAACATATTTGAAGTTATTGCCGCTCTTTTTGTAGGTGACAATTTATGGCTTATCTGATTTTAAAAAATTAACGATTATTAATTAAATATCGCGTATTCTAGAAACGGGACGGAAGGGCTTATTTTTTCTTTTAACGACGGCTTGTCTGAAGAGGAAGTTGAATTTTTATCTTTAAAAACTCGGTCAGGTGTGAGTAGGCCTCGCGCAGTGAGGTTTCCGTATCAAAACTTTACAAGTTTAAAATGACCCTTACCTGAATTACTAAATACTTAGATTCGTTTCGAAATCAATTAATTAAATAAATTAATTACAATATTTAGACATTATAGACAGACAGACAGACACGATTGTGAGCTTATAAGGGTTCCAATTTCCCTTTTGAGGTGCGAAACTCTTAAAAAAGAAAAAATATAGAAACAATAAAAAAATTCTTCGTTCAATTTCTAATTAATTTTATAAGAAAATGAGGTAAAAAATTTTTCGTGAATCGATTCCATAGTTTTTAAGTAATCGTGGTCATCGATTTGAAAAACACAATTTTGAGAAAAACGCGTTCAAAACCCTTGTAACGTTTTTAAAATTTTGCTCAGGTCAACGTAAAATCTTACATTTAAGCCTTAGGCTATACTTAAACTTAAATTTAATGAACAGTTTTATTCATTCGCGATCCTGTCGCGTTATTTTACCTAGAGTCGTGTTTGTTTTTTTTTTTTTTCAATTTACTTTTATATTTTTAATTAAAATTTAGGATATCGAGTAAAAATATGACTTAGTAGGGGACTAAGGTCGGCTACCAACGGGTTAAAAATGGCCCCGTAACGATGTTAGTATTAATTAATTACACCTGACAATGGTTTTTTCTCTCAAGTAATTAAATTAAAGCGAATTAAAAACAAAACGAGGCCCTATGGGCTAGTTTCCTTAATTTTCCATTCTAATTTTTCGAAATTTGCGTATTCTCCTTAGATTTCCTGTTGAATTGGTTTGAATATAAAAAAAAACTCTTAATTAATCGCAAATAACTCCACTATAAGGTAAAAATAAAAATAAAAAATTTTATCAATCGTTACATCTCAGTCCTCCTGCTACAGCAGTGGAGATTCCCATGACCCTTAGGGTTCGCGGGGACATGCAGCCCGCCCCCTCGGTACTCCACAGAACTCCGTAGGACGTAAGACGCAAGTGACATTCCTCAACAATTTTTCTCTACTGGCATTTGATCCCGACAGGCAGTGCGGGGGTGGACGGTACTGGGAGGAAGGGAAAACCTATCTCGAAGTGGTCAAAGTACATGCAGCACAGAGCGGGTCGCGGGGGAGGGAAAGTGCATATAAGATGCAATAGGCGCGCTGTCAATTCAGGGACTTGCGCCACCGTCGCCGCACCGCAACCGCTGTCACACCGCACGACCGAAGAAAAAGGCAAAAAATTCCGATGGAGTCGTGGTGCCGACAGGTAGAGGCACCTCTCGCGGATCCGAAGAAATGCAGCTTGAACGATTCCTGAGCAACTTTCATTGCACTTTCCCCTGTGCGGGTGGGCTTATGTACAACGGATACCTGTCACCCCTTTTCGCAACCCCTGGTCGACGCGCCGATATGTGACCTGTACATAGGGCACAGGCCCCTCGAAAGAGGGGAGGTGTCTTCGAGCTCCGGACAGGTAACCGGGCCATTCTGCGCCGCTGCCTCCTCTTGTTCGTGGAGAGTCGCGCTGCCGTTGCCGAATCGCGGCCTTCCCCGGCGCGTGATTGTATCTTCGAAAGCGCTGCTCCGCGCCGCATTCCCCACGTTCGAAAGCGAAATCCACTACACCATTTGTAGGAGCTGCGCGTGTGTGATGCGATGGTACCGTAAGCAAACGAATCCCCTCCCATCTGCGGGTGTGTTCGTTAGACGTGCGTGCCCGCGCCCCGCGACAACGGAAGCGAGTGCGTTTGCCGTCGCACCAGCGCACCGCTGTTCGGTTGCACCTTGGCGTGCGGAAAAGGAAAGTGGTCCGGCGTCCGCCGCACTGCCGGGACTGTTGCGGTGCGGCGGATGCTGCTGCCGGCACCTATGCTTTTGCCATGTTCTAAAGTACTTCGCCGCGTGCGGTGCACTTGGCGGTGGTGGTGGTAGTGTTCAGGTAAATCGTGCGTGGGAGGAGGTAAAGGTAAATACTTGGGTAATGGGCTCAGGTGAAAAAAAAGTGTCAAGACAAAAAGGGAGGATCAGTTGCATTTCAAGGCAGGGATGTTTCTTTTCCTTTTTTTTTTGTAATAAGGTTTTGGATAAATTTAAAAAAAGTGAGCGGATTTATTACGTCCTTTCAGATTTACCTGAAAATTGTTCTTTTTATTTTTGTGATAAGGTTTTTGATAGGTTGTCTGTTATAAAAAAAAATTGTTTCTAAAAGACTTATACCACCATTTTCCTAAATATTCGTTAAAAAAATTCCAAAACACTTTTCACATTTTGTAGATAGACAAGAAATTTTTCCATCTAAACATTTTTTCCAAATTTTGGAGTAATTGGAGTAGAATTTTGACAAAATATTGAAGTAAAATTTTTTCCTGAATTATTCGATGTTGTGATCTAATTAAAAATTTAAAAAATTGAAAGTTCGCCTTTTGAATTACGCGGAATTCATTGATTATGGTCCATCGAGCTTAAAAGCTGGCCCTGGTTTAAAATCGAAATGAATTCTTTGGTGCTCGGTCTAGTTCGAAGATGCAGCCGTAGGGGTCAGGTTGCTTAAGTCGTACTTCAGTAACATCTGGTGACATGGGAGTAGTGTAAAAGTGGACCATTCACTCGAGCGAGTACGTAAACAACAACAACAGGTGGGCCGCCGGATTTTGTGATGGGAAAATAATTTAAAAAACTGAGTCTTTTGATTGTTTCTATCAAAATTTCTACCTGTGGTGAATTCGTACTGGTACCGAAGGAGTTTAGGAAGATCCTTAAGAAAGGATGAAAAAAAACCTTTCTGAAGAATAACTTCTTCACATCTTCCCTCATTTTTGAAATTCTTAAGATTTTAATGAGAAATTGATGACTTACTGCCCAACGGCGTTCGATTGGCTTTAGGTCTAGACTGGATGAAGGCCATTCAAGGACGCTAGTCCTGGTCCAGGGCAGGTGGTTCTTAGTAAATTCAAGCCTCTTATTTTCGGTTCATTTTACTCACCGGTGGATGCTTCCGTGAAATTAGCCCGTCTTCAGACAGCCTTTGAAGATATTTTTGTTTTACTATTGAAAGAAACTTCTAAGTACGACTTAGGCTGGAAATGGTAAGAATTAAAACACCGGTTTTCTCAATCGCACCGAACGTCGAGCGTTGAAGATTTTTTTATTTTTATAAAACCTGATTAAAAGCTTATTAAATAAAGATTCAATGGACGTGAATGATTTTTATTAATTTAAATTATCCTATAAATTGTCGTCATTTTCCTTTAAGGAAAACTACTTTTGTCTAATTTTTTCTAAACTAAAAAAAATCATTGTTCATCGATTAGGATTTAACTAGTAATTTTAAAACATTAGATTCACACTTAAACACGATATTTGTTTTTTTAGAGTGTATATAAGTGGAACAACCTCTAGAATCGTATTATCTACTCAGGCACACTATAAAAGATTTTGAAAGTCTACCTTTACTATCCTACGATAGTTTTGAACTTTTACTGAGCCTTGGCTACCTAGCAAATTTCGAGGGGCTGAAAACCAGTGTAAAATCCGGTGAAGGTGATGAGATTGAAGATTTTTATGTTGACAGTATTTGTAAGAATCTACTTTAGGATGCCTATGCGAAATTTCATCAAAATCGGTTGAAAATTGTGAATTTATTTACGATACAAACAAATCTTAAAACGGAATTTCTGCTTTATTAGCGACATTTATCGGTAAAATGTGTAGAACTATGTCCAGAATAGGGGACATCTAATTAGAAACACTTTTTTAGCTTATTACGAACATCTAGTAGGAAATTTTTTACTTAATATTACAGCATCACATCTTTTACCCATCGATTCTATAAGTCGGCTATCATGTTTCCTTCACACCTTTAAAAAGTTCACTACAATTTGAAAAATATTTTTGCCTGCAACTGAAGACTTTTAGATTTTTATCATCCTGCCCAATGGGATTGAGGTCCAGATTGTTCTTGAAAAACTTTTTTGTAATCTTTGCCGTATACTTCGGATCATTATCCTGTTAAAACCTTCAAAATCACAGGCTAATTGTCTTCAGTCCACGATACTGATATTATAAAAAAAAAAAACGTTTGTTTGTAGGATGTAATCTCCGAAAACAGTGGACCGATTTTCAAAAATCTTTCACCATTCAAAAGATAATTTAGTAATTTAACATAAGAACTATAATTTATCTTAAATTTATAAATATTTTTTGTGTAATAATTAGATAAATAAACTACATACAATTTTTTTTTTTCGTGCACGAATAAAAACACTATTGGACAAATTTTGATGAACATTGGATATTTTAGAAATATAAGACATCGAAATTTATAAAATTAGTTAGAGCAAATTTTTCAAAGTCTAGACGGAAGATCGTACATTCGAATCCTGTGGAAGCATTTTAAGTATTCTTTTTTATATCTTTTTTTTGTAATTCTTAAAAGTTTCTCTTCTTTTTATGTACAATCTTGTGAAAGTATTTTATTATTGATAACAACCGATTTATTATTTTGATTAATTCTTTTATAAAACATGAAGTCTACGCGTACGAAGTCGCGTAGTGTAGTAGTGTATGTTCTTCCCTACAAAGGGCAGCAAATTTAGTCCAAGTTCATAAAACTCAATAAAAATTGCTAAAATTGGATTTGAAAAAAAAAAATCCGATTAGGATTTTATTTTCTGTTTTTTTGGTGAAAATCTCTAGAGATCTTTTCAAATCTCAGGAGCCAGTAGTAATTTTATTTTTCTTGATTATTTTGTAAACAACAAAAATTAAATTGTTTTAATTAATGATAGGAATCCTTAGTACATGTTTTTTCCGTCAATAGTTTTAGATCAGATCATTCCGATCCTACACTGAGGGATCAATTTTAGTCTGCAATTCCAAGAGGCGAGTGAGACTTACCTTTCTTCAAGAAAACTAAGTTCTAGCCTGTTCAAGTTGCCTATAAATTTTTAAGGCTTTTATTGGGTACAATAATTTGGCTAAAATAAACACATTCTCATTATCTAGATATTCCTTCATGATGACGCTTGGAAGCCTAGGATTTAGATACCTGTACCCATTGTAGAGATTTATCACTAAGTGTGACCTGGTCTTAACACCCTAAATGTCAGCAGAACTGACTGAATCGCGCGTACAATGGCCGCTGCGGAGATGCGCTACCATCAGCGGCGGATGACTGCGGTAACGGTGGCAGCAGTTGCTAACTTTTCTTGAAAATCGGCCTGAATCAGGCCATCGTCGTCATTTCACAGCACGGGCAATGGTACAATGCGACATTAATCAGGCTGCACATGCACGCGTTCCAGTCGCACTAACGAAACGTGAAAATGAGCTCAATGAAGCCACCAGTGTGCCGTCACCACTATCATCACTACCACCAACACATTTAGGTGTGTAATCCAAATTCGTGCGGGGTTTGCGGGACTCCCAAGATAACAATTTGAATAAAATTCGCGCTAACGAACTGCAAAATTATTGCCCGATTGTTGAAGTCGCGCGCAAATCGTTCGCGCTCTTTTGTTATCCGCGGCCAGGAATGCATCTCCATGTTGTGAAGGAGGTCCCGCAGGCTGGCGGATAGCTCCGGGACGTGCTGACGTGCTCTACTGCTGCCACCGGTGCACTTGCGGCCGTTAATCAGTGGGTGGGTGGCTGTTCTCCAAATTGACCTTAAATTCATCCAGAAAGGAAAATTTTCGCCAGTGCAGACAACTAGAACGCTCTTCTTGATGGTGTGATCCCGCCAGAATCAGAGGCCGACGGAAGGGGGGAAGGGATAATTGATTTCGGTCAGGGATTCCACTGGACCTAACTATGGTCCAGGATAATAATCATGATAGTGGACAGTAGTCGTTTACGTGGGTGGTACTACAAAGAACAGGAGATCTGGTCGAGGATGAACTAATTTTTGATGAATTGATTTCTTTTTAGATGATGTTGGGGAAAATGGTGGGAAAATTTTAGGTTTGCTCATTGTGGATGTGATTTAAATTATTTAATTTGGATGGAGTTCATTTTTATTTCCTTTGCACAAATAAAAAAAATTTAGGACTTTTAAATCTGTCCCTTTATCTCTGAACTGTTTTAGGGAAACGTGAAGGGTTAAGTTCCTCATAAATTCGTATATTTTAATAAAATCCATCCCTAATGAGTGAACTAATTTAAAATAGTTAAGAGGAAATAAATTAAATAAAATTAATAAAAAATGCATCGATGATTTAACGTTAAGTAGAAGAAAACGTTTCAGTGAAAAAGTGAATTGCTTTTAAAACTGGGATTTGAAAACGTATAAACTACTACTACTTTTAAAATAGGGATCTAAATTTGTATTAATCCTGTTTCAGAGCTCCTGTTTGGAAAAAAATTATATAAGAAGCTTCCGATTTGAAATCAATGGTCATAGACGGTTCCATTTGGATTAGTCTATGGATCGTTAGATCCATTACTTTCTGATCGTGGATCATGGATCATATCACTTGGTGGAGAAGATACCAGCAACACAAACTGTAGAAATTCATACGCGTTGTTTATAAAGTGACCTATATCTTTGCGGACCACTTTTTGATGGACCAACGGTTAAGGATCGCTGATCTGTGGAAGTCAAAAGTAATAAATTTTCAGAAACTATGCCACAATTTCACGGGGAAATCTCTCTTAGAGATCCCTTTAGTGTAGGACTATGCCCCGATCATGGATTAGGCCAAATCCTTTTCTAGTTTATTTTATCACATTCCTTGATAGACGCTATTTCAAAGTTATTTTATGATTGTTTTAATTTTTCGATTAATTTATAATAGTGTACTTATGACGTAGTGTAAGTGTAAGAATAATAGATCAATGGATGCATCTAGGGCTTGTTATTTACAAGTATCCCTTTTATTATAAATAATATTACAAAAATACATTTGGATTTAGAAAAAAAATAATACAAAACTTAAATATCGTATAAATCTTATTTTTTGATGGGCTATGTTTTTCTGAGTTCGATTGTTTTTTTTTTGTTTTTGTTTTTCCAATTCATTTTTAATTAAATCATAGAAGTCTGTACAATTACTTACCTATATCATAATTAATTATATCCTACTTAATTATTATTGGAGGTAATTTATTTTTTTTCTTTTGTTCACTGATTAATTTTTAAAGAAAAATTATATTCTAGGCTTGTATAAAAATAAAACATTTAAATTTTATTAGATTTTAAAATAATATTTTTGTTGTATTATTTAAATTATATTTGAAAATTATTTTTAAATTTTTATATTGATGGAATTTATTGTTATCTAGTTGATTAAATATGGTATAGTTATTCATGCGAATTTAGTCCTGAATTGGTTTTAAACAATTTTTAAAGTAAAATTTCATAAATGTAAAACAAAATATACCTCAAATTATGTTGATAAAAAATTACAAATGTTTTTAAAAATTACTTAATAAACGAAATAGAGAGTTATTTGCTCAAATTTTATTTAAAAAAGTAAAGTAATGATTATAAATAATTACAAAAGTAGTTTTTTTTTGCATACCCGACGTAATAAAACACTGGAGTTTAAAAAAAAAAAAAGGCGTACAAATTCAAAAATATCGACGATCGATATTTTATCAGTCGAATAAATTCCCTGTTCTGTTTTTTTTTTAGCAAAATTTGTAGTAGTAACAATTATTAATTTTTTTTTCTTTTTAAATTGTTCGAAGGCGTGTATTTTGGAACAATTGTGTATAAAAAGAACGCGTTTTTTTATTGATGATCTTATTTTAGACGGAATTTGGATCAGGGAAAAAAAAACGACTGCTACTTTAAATAAAGCAAAAATCTTTAGCCTTTTCGAGATTAGGAATTTTTTTTATAATTTTTAAATTAACTCCCTTCTTTTTATTTTAAAGCCAATAATCATTTTTATTAGTTCTCATTTAATTAATTCTAATTTATCGATATGTAGCGATTTTAATTTTTTTCCTTATACGCTAAATCACGAAATCAGCGGAATTTTTTTTTTTCTGCGGTAACAATGGACGAAATTTGGATTTTTCACCATTTGTCGCGATTGAAAATAAAAACAAGGAACTTCACAAGGAGAATCGGGTCCAGAAAATGTGAAATGCATTTCATCAGCCGGGAAGGTGATGGCGTAAGTTCAGAAGGGAATTCTCCTGATCTACTACCCCGAGAAGGGAGATACCATCTTACTGGATGGATACGTCGTAGTAGTTAACTTCTTGCTACAGCCACAGCTTCAGTTTCTACTACGCGCTATGTGCTAGAAATTCTCTTTCAGTCTTTAAGGTAGCGATCGCAAAGGAACGTCTTGGAAGTGCCAAAAAAAGGTGTTGTTCCATCACGACAATGCACCGGTACATTCAAGCCTTGTTCCAGCTTGTTCCCCCGATTTGGCTACTTCGGACTTCCATTAAAAATTTTTGTGTAACGAAGGAGCCATTCTTCCAGGCTTGAAGGAAACCACTTCAGGGAAGGAATCGGTGACATGGAGAAATGGGCCAAGAGTGGTGAACTTCGAGGGAATTATGTCGAAAAATAAGGTAAAATACAAAATTTAGATTCTGGTCTTCCATATCGAACCAAACTATCGAAGAATCCACGGAAATTTCCCATTTAACAAGTCAAATCATATTTCTTACATGACTCACACGGTGAGTTATCGGTCTCGTATGAATTAATTTGGAAATGGAATGGGCGATTTGTTTTATAGTTACTCATTTTTTTCACTTTATTTATTTATTTTTTTGTATATCGAAATTCTTACCAGTCACTCAATTCTGAAATTTGACGGGATGAGAGCATTCCAGAGTCCTACCATCTTATCCGCGACGCGTGGGAGTATCATCAGGCGTTAAAATCGCAGATTACCCGTCATCCTCCCCTCTGTTGTTGCCAAACTAATTTCCGGCGTTGGTCATGGACCGTTTTTGTCGACGACCAGGTTGTTTCCCCAAGTCTTAGGATTTGCTCCGTGACTCTGTCGCATTCGTCGTGTCCGCCGTCGCGGTTGGGCGGGCATGGAGCACGTGGGCGGGGGAGACTGGCTTCCTTACGCGCGCATCGTTAACGCCGCCGTAATTTACGATTATGCGTAAGGCTGGCTACACTGTCGTGCAACGTCTCTAGGGACTCCTTCTTCTTAAGACATGTCAAGGGCTCTCATGGGATTCGGAAGATTGTGCCATGGTGTGGCTGCTGTTTGCGACTCACGCGGGGCGATATGCTACAGGGAAATTCGATGGAAAATTTATTTCACGTGGAAACTCCGTCTTTTCGATAGATCTTTTTGTTTTTAATCGGAAGGAATCAAAAGTGAGAAGAAAAACGATTTTCAGCGCAATTTCGTTGAAATTATGACTTCCTTCTGTTGCAGGATGTCAAAAAGTAATAAAAAACCGCTTGAAGGACGCGTCAGCGAAAACGCGAACAAAAAGAGGGGTTAATATGCAACATTAAGCAATTGTCGAATAATTTTTAATATTCCATAGCCTCTTCCCGGCTGTCGAAAAACTCCCGTCTCCGCAACGGGGACTACTCTCAGTTTCAATCAATTTGAATATTTTTCGTGTCATTGAATGCAGACCCGGGCATTATCCTGATCTTCCTGTACCGAAACCCCGGTCCCCGGAGGCCCAGAAATCCTGGATGTGTGTAATTAGTTTTCTATGCAAATGATAAAAGGGCGCTCGAATAGCGCGATTCGAATCCTTAGAATTATTCGATGTTCGTGAACGGGAATCCCTTGCATTATCGGGATGAGGTGTCCCATAGGAACTCAATCTAAGTGATGCGATGTGATCCCGGTTGTTCCTTGGTTGAGTCCAATAGTTGCCTCTTTTGCTAGTGAAACAGTTGCACCGTGATTTCGTTTTTACTGCACTCGGGCAAGGAAGATTAATGGATCCAGTGAGAGAGAACTCGACTATACTACGAAAAGGGTTCTTAATGATTCTGAGAGCCTTTTTTTTTCGGCATTTCCGAGACCGCGTTTTCAGTCTGGATGGTTTCCTGTTGATTTTGCGCGTGGTTTACTACGTCAAGAGGATCAAGTCGTTTAGGCAGGATATGTTTTCATTTTAAAATAGTGGGAAAGCGGTTTAGCGTTTCTGAATAATTCCACGGTTAAAAATTAATTTTAATTATTTAAAAAAGGTCAGACGTTTGAGGAGGTCAAAGGGGAGATAAAATTTGAGGAAACTTGAGTAAAATAAAAAAAATAAATAGATAAGAAATTTGTCTTAAAATTTTCGAAATGTTTGTGATTTTTTGTTATTTTGGTGGGTATTTTGATAAATCCATTTTTAAGTATTAAAAGTTTTTTATTTTCTACTAGGAGGTCGGACGAGCCACGTGGCAATTTACGGTGGACGTGGTAAAGTCGATTCACGTTAAATTAAGAAACCAATGAAGAAAGTTGTCGCTGTGGTCCTTGGTAGAATTACCTGAGTAAAGCCTTTTAAATAAATAAAACAAAAAACCCGCTAATAAATCCTTTAATTGGTTTTTTTTTTAAAAACTTTGAAACTATTGAACTGATCTCGCCCACCTTCGAAAAGTTTTAGTATTTTCGTTTTGCCCTCAATTTACACGGAATTCAAATTTGATGATTTCGATTTAACACGGTCAAAAATTACACTAGATTTCTATACACTATTATTTTTATAAAAAAAATACATAATACTGCTTAATGAGGATTCGTAAAATTTATTACAATGGATTGCATGATTCCAATTTACACGGCATTTTCCGGGTACTGCTCTATCGCGTAAATCGGTTAGGTGAATAGAAATTTCCGTATAATGCGATATTGTCATAACTTTCGCGATAAGCTATAGGAAAAATGTTGTTAATTGTTTTTTAATTATAATAAGACATATAGAAAAAAAGATAACAAAATCAGTATCGGGTACATTATTTTAAAATAAACGAACTGCTTCAAAACACATGCCTTTAAAGAAGAATTTTGATCGCTTCACATCTGCGTCCTCGATAGGGGGTATTTTTTACCCCAGATGAATTTAAACTGGTATTACGTGTAAACTATGCGTAATTTCAGGAAAACTGTAAGAACATTTTTAGTAAATTTATCGTACTTTTCGGTACAATCATTGGATTTTTGGAAAAAAATTGATTTTTTATATTGAAAATCACTATGAAATGTGTTCAAGACTCCCATTCTATCGCGTATACCCTTCGAAGTTTAATACAAACCGATTAAAATGCGTTTTCTAGAATTTTAAAATTAGTTTTTTTGTTTTTATGTGTTCTAGAAAGTATAAAATATCATAATTAAATTTTATGTAGAAAAATTGTTCGTTTTGTTTTTCGAATATTTTGAAAAAATTTAAATAAAAAATAGTGCAACGTTTGATTCAACTCGTTCGTTATAAAAGAATAAAATGAAAATTATAACTTTGTCCATAATTTTCAAATTAACGAATTCAAATTCTTGAAGAACGAGTTTTGTTGCAGATGTATCTACAGACCATCGACAATAATTCTACAGTCATGCATGTTTAATAAGAGTCACCGCCCTTGCATTCAATTTAGACATTGGACACATGAAATTACAAGGACAAGATGCGCTCATAAGAAGGATACGGTGTGGATGTACAAAGAAGGTAACCAAACCAGCGGCGACACGAATGGCAGTCAGTCCATCCATCCAAGGTGGTCTGTTGGGCTGTTTTTCGAAGGGCATATAAAAGGTGTCCGATCGAAGTAGAACCGAACACCATCATCACCCCGGCCAGGACAATGACACAAACAAAAGGGGTGCAATATCAAATTTTCTTTTTTTTTTTTTTTTGGGAGAGACCGATACATACTGAGACGCATATCAAAAATTGTAAAAAGGTAAAAGGATATAATCAAAGAATTCTGTCTTGATATGTAAATGAGCCGATCCTTAGGGTGCAATTGATGTTGGACGAAACGAGGCGTTCGGTTACAGGAGGACGCGATTTGATCAGGGTGTCGTGTGGCCAGGTGTGTTACCTTCTTTGAGATCCTTTCCGCTCTTAAAACATCTTTAAATGGAAATTTTTAATCACACTCCGATTGTTGGATTCGAAAGGGAGCGAGATTTATTAGTATTGATCTGTTTATTAATTGAGAAATTGCGTGATTTATTCCTTGGGAACAGACGAGAGACCTCAAAGGATAGATCGGGGTATTTAGGGTTTGTACTTACCTGGACATGCGTACAGATTTGTCGCTTTTTTTTTCTTGCTTGCTCTTTGAACAATTAGTGGTAAAGATTATAATTATTCAGGTAGTCGCTTACATTGACTTTTCGTAAAAATTATTAATAAATAAAAATACTTAACCTTCCTCGATTCTTCATCCATACGTTGAATACGGTCAAGTCAGTCTGACCAGGTGTTATTTATAACTATTTTAGCTATTACTACACAACCATAATACACCTAAGACTCTTATTACGCGAATTCGGAGTTACACGGGGCTATGAAAAATAATTTTTTTTTTGAGCGAATTTATTTTCATTTTAATGTGATTAAACTAAAGTCAAAGTTAGAAAAAAATCCTTAATTTATGAGAATTTTAAGAATATAAATACGTTTGGAGTCAATAGTTTGTTTTACGCGTAATTTTAAGAGCTTACTTACCGCGTAAAAAGACGTTTAGGTGTATTTAAAAAAAAAAAAGAAAAACTAGGAGTTCTATAGCCATACAAGTTTCTACTTTGGGTCATTATGACCTGAGAGACCCGCGAAGGTTAAAAAAAATACTTTTAAGAGTTTAATTTTAAAGAACGTTTAAATTTTTTTTAATTTTCTATTTTTTAATGTTTACTAACGCTAGCATCGATTTTCATTATTAAAAACTGTTGAAGGTATTCCTAATTTATAGAAAAATAAAGTCTAATCCAGATTAGCAGATCATGAAAAAAATATAGAAAGATTTAATTCTTTTAGACTTAAAAAGACGAGGATATTTTTCCGAAATTTAAAGTAAATTACTCGCTAATTTTTCTAAATATTTATAAATATGAAACCATCTTTGAAGATAGTCCTTTAAAAAATGAACTATTTTAGAATGTTTATTAATAATTTATTAAAAAAATATGATAAGATATGTTTTTAATTTTATTTCGACAATTTAAAATGGTAGTTTTGAGAAAACCGTAACATAAAATATATTTTGGAATACCTTCCAAAATTGTATGAGGATAAATATTAATATTACTACTAGTTCGCGGAAAACAAAAAAATCTTGGAACGTCTTCTGGTTCGAAGATTTAGGGAGGAAAAGATCTACTAAGATGGAACTAGAAGTGTTTTTATAATATTTCGTAAAATAAAACATTTTATTTCATTCTTACTTAGAAAGATTCATTTCTTTATTGGGGTCGTCTTATTAATTTAAATATTTAATATTTCCCATTTTTATTTTTGTTGATTGTTAAAAAAATTTTCACAGTTATCATCACACGCTTTATCAGTTCACCACGTACTTATAAATTAAATTGCAAACTGAAAGAAATTTCTCCAAGTCTGATAATGAATTTCCTAGAAATTTATATTCTTGGATTAAAGCTATAACCCATTATCTCATCATATACTCGCTTTAGAAAAATGACCTGCAAATTGTTTATAATCACCTAGACTGAGTCAGTATGACAATAAATTCCACTGAAGGAGAGCAAACAGAAGTAGTTTACAAAAAAAAAAAAGAAATAAAACTTTTAAAGATACAAAGATACAACTCAGTCTTGAAGAATTCATAAAATTTAAAAAAAAATTCTGTCAACAAAATTTAAATTCATGCAACAAGTTAAGTTAACAAAATTCCACAGAATTTCTTCATGAAGAAATAAAAAAAAAACTAACTATTACTTCATCTAGCATTCCTTTAAGGTGATAATCACCGATGTGATAATTACATGTAGTACATTTATTAGACTACAAAGGTGTGTTTCCATCTTCAGATTTTCATTTTTAACATATTGCTCTACTAGGAGATTTTATCCAGTAGCTATAAAGGACACTTTCCGGACGTTATTTATGCCCCTTCGAAAAATATGGAAATTAGGCCGCTTTTATTTTCGAACAATTGGCCACACATTCATAATAAGGTCTATCGATATCCCAGTGGTATAGTAGATCTGTTTTGTAAGAGGCTATAAATCGGTTTATAGCCGCCATCCGGTACTGGGAATGATTTACCCTTCGGACATTACGTGAGAATTATGCAAATGTCCGATGAAGAGTACTTCCAAAAGGGTGAGAACATAAATTGCAATTTTGGGTACAATGCGATTTATTATTGAAAAAGTCGATTGCAAGGTATGCATAGGCTTAAGTAAAATTAAAATTACTTGGGGGGGAAAAACTTATGACAATAATTTTTTCGTAGGATGACGTCACTGGCGGCCAACTAAAATCACTTTTGAATTTTATTTTTCTGTCTAATAATTGTCTAATTTTGAGAATCCTTCTAATTTTTGGTTTTAAATCAAAACACAGATGTTACGGTCATCGACCCGTAAACTTAGGATAATGTTGCACCACACGCGGCGAATGTTATTGCCCTCTGATTGTTTGCTATTCATCACCTTTTGCCTCGGTCTCACTAGAGCAGGATCATTGCACCCTGCGGTGCAACAAATCAGGAACAGAAGGTCATGCAGAGAAATTGTTTCTAACGACAGGTACCCGGCCGGGTTGTGACATGTCGCATCCTCTTCATGCGAAAATTGTAGCCCCCTATGCGGCAAAAGTGCATCGGAGGTCTATCCCTGAGATAACTTCTGTATGCATCCCGGTTAAACGACGGCCGATTCCCGAATGTTTTGCAAACCGCTAAACTAATCTGGGACTATTCTGGGTGCGTCCCTGGCACCATTTTCAGTCCTATCACAACGGGAGGGGTCACCCGGTACCAGGGACTTGCCAACTACTTAAGCGTTCGAGTGTCATTACCGGGGTATCATTTGCATTCAGGGATCGAGCCGCAAAATAAAAAGGAAACTGCACACATACTTTTCGGTCGCGGCAGGGGGTTGCAAATATTTTGGGACTCACTGTGACACCCTTTACCCGATACTGTGGCAAAAATTCTGAAGATGCACTTCTAGGCAAAAAAAGGGAATTATCCCTTTTCTAGGGCTCTGCTGTTGCTGCTAGTCTTTTCTTTTTTCTTTCTGGCTCAAGTACCGGCACACCATTAATTTGCATTAATTCCGAATCAAGGACCTCTGTAAATTGGCACTTTGAGGTCCTGTCGATTGTATTTTGACATGATTTGAAAGTGGATCGGATTCCAAATCCGCTACCGATGGCAGAAAGGATTTTGCACTTCTTTTCGTCTTTTGGGCCCTACTAATGGATTTGTCGTGGCATTTTTGTCAATCAGGACAATATTAATGATGTTTTCTTCCTGTTACGGCTTTTGTGATGGAGATATTAGGAAACTGTTGCAAGGAGAATAATCAAAGGTCTTACGTGATGCTACTTTAGAATTTTACATGGGAAAAATCCGATCACTATCCGACCTTTATTGAAAATTGTTTTTTTCTTTTTCTCTTCATTCTAAAGGAGTTGGACCTAATACTAGCTAAATTCTTTGAATTTATTTACCAAAGACATTTTTAATTTTAAAGACAATAATGATCATTTTTGGAAGATCAATTTACAATTATAACCTATCGTTTTTCATATTAGGCATTATATAAAATAAAAATGAAATTTTTAAGCTGAAATTTGTTTCACTTGTTTATAAAATAAAATAAAAACATTGTAATTCGTTTCTAGATTTAAAAATTTGTGTTTTACAAGATCATGATCGATTTTTGTTTTCATATTTTAAAATTTGAAAGATAGACAATAGTTTTTCTATTAAAAATTTTGACTATAAAAAAAAAAAAAACAACAAAAAAAAACGTATAGGTCCGATCCCTATAAAATGACTAAGAAATTTTTTGATTACACACCTGAACTTTTTGAACTGTAGTTTTAAAAATTTCACGATCCAACAGGTGAATCATCATATAATAATTTTCATCATCAAGCTACTTCATCTGTTTCTATTAACTGTTTTCTCTGACTAATTAGCCATGACAGCCAGTTAACACTATAGTTGAATAGACAACAACAAGAGTATACTACTATTAACGTCTATAGTAGAATCACATAATTTCCCATAAACTTCAACCGTTGTCGGCCTATTAAATCTAGTGAGATGGGGAAAAGAATTGCCTTCGTCTAGCGTAAAGTTAGCCAAAAAGATCACAACCAAGTTACTGAAATGATCTTGCGAAACGATATAATTCGGTGAGAAGAGCGGCATGTTTTGTTTTCCTTTTTTTTTTTTTTTTCTTATAAAATGCGACCAAGTCTGGACATTAATTAACAAATTCGGAACATGGTAATCTGGAGACAAAAAAAAAAAAAATCATCTTTCATCTGCTTAGGATGGGATAAAAAAAAAGTCTCACGGCATTAAACAAATAATTTTCACAGGTAGAATAGACACTTTAGCGGCTTTACTTTCTTTCCAAACAAGTCCAATAGATACTCTCGTATCATTCAAGTACGATGACACCGAAATTTTTAGTATGATTCATACTGAAAAATTTTATGCTTCTTTTTGCAAAAAAAAAATGAATCATGATTTACTGTCGACATATCTTCAAGTACTCTCAAACTTATTACACGCTTGGAGGACGTAAAATTTAATGATTTTTTGTTTCATAAAAAAATAATATTATTGAAAACAGTATGCCATTAAGTACACTCCCATCTGAGCCACCGCCCTGATCTGATCTTGAGCCGATCATACCTGGTCACGTATTGCCGGGGACATGAAATAAACAAGAGTCCTAAAATCAGACTTGAAATGGGTAATTTCTCGTAAAACATAAAAGCCGAACTTAAGAAAAAAAAACAATCTTTATTTTGATTGTTTTTATTTTTTTTTTTTTAATTTTTGGTTTTTGGAAATAAACGCGCCTCTTGTCCCAATCATCTCCCCAGACGTACAAGGTACAGGTACAGGTAAATATGTGTGTATTTTGATAGATGCTTAAGCCACGCATTATCTCTGCTGATCTGTGGACATGATTGTTGTCGGGTTGACAAAAAAAATTTTTTGTTTTTTTTTTTTTCTGAGTTGTTGTTTTTATTATTTTCTCGTTGACTAAACTAAAAGGCGATAAATTGTCTTTTGGCTTGTTTTGTTGTTCGCGCTATCTAAAAGAAAACAGACGAAAAAAAAAAAAAAAATCCCACACGGTATGTGGAAAGATGACAAATATCAGGTCAGAGATGAGGATCAAGGGTACCATCCAAGTGGATAAATAAGAGTTGAAGAATTTTTTCTTCCAAGTATTTTGGCAGTTTAATTGCTACCGGGATATGCTTTGCCTGGCTGCTCGGATTTATTGTTCTTTAAGATTGTCATACGTGCCCTATAGAATTTTAAAAGAATTCTCCATTTTTACATTTATTCTTTGACTAGGTAATTTTTTACTTCGACGGTGGTCGAGCTTGATGAAGCATTATTTGGAAATCGTTTCATTTGGCTGGTTTTTTTTTCATTTTTTATTTTTGTCAGGGTGAAAGTTCACGTGAACTTGATCACAGGAAATTTATCTTCATGCAAAGTGACAATTTTATTTTAAAAAATAAGAGAATACGTTCAAATACACGCGAAAATTATTCAAAGATCATTTTCGAATTTTTTAATGTGAAATTAAATATTTTGGAGTATAAAAAGACGTATATGGTGATATTCTGCTGTCTATTTATTTGTTCTTATCTGATAGTGAGTCTATGGACGGGTGTCGATGATTTTTCCCTAAAAATTAATTTTACATTTAAAAAAAGTTGATAAATTTTCTTCGTGTAACAATTTTTCTTATTTGATAGGGAAATAATAAATAGCAAAATATTTCTGCATTGTATTTATTTTATTTTATTACATGCTTTTAAATATTTGTTTTTTGATTTGAAATGAAATAAAATTTTAAATTATCATTTTTGGATTTTAAGGTTAAACATAATTTTTTTTTTGTATACTTTTCAAAATAAGAAAAATTATTTAAATTATTTTATTTGAAAGTACTCATTAAAGACTATTTTTGAGATTTTGTCTAGATTTTTTTTGTTTGAAAATGGTATGGCTGGAGGTGCTCAATTTTTCGAAAAAGGAGTTTCAAAATTGAAAGTGGTACAGAAAATCTCACACTACACTTTGAAAGACTTTTCTAATGGTCAATGGGACACTTGAAAAAAAACTTCATGTTCACTTTTTGATAAGAGGAGAAAAAATTAAGAAATTAAGGTGAGTAATTTGGATTTGTTCTCTCCAAAAATTTTCCAAATTTTATCTTGGGTTTTAAAAGTCTAAGTACATTCCAGTTTGGATTTTTTTGACCGCGTTTTCATGCGGAGTAAATTTTTGAAACTATGAATTCTAATTTTTTTTATTTGAGTATTATTTTTTGAAACCTTAAAAATTTTGACGTTTTAATTTATAGATTTTTCTATGGTACAAAGTTTCTTGTTTTGTTTAATTGAATTTTCGGCTAGGATTTAATGGACCACCCTATTTTAATGACATGCTCTCTAGGCCTTAGAATTGTTAGCATATTTCTTATTTAATGTTTTTTCCCTGGACACGCGAAAGAAAAAAAAAAAAAAGCCAAACTATAGCCTTATAAAGTTAACCGAAAGAAGAAAAAATTTTATCAAAGTGTTTACTGAATCTTTCCACGGTTTCGCTTGTTTTTTATAACTTTTATACAACTCCTTTCCGAAAGCCATAAAAAGTGAAGGTACTGCCACAAACTTTCACCTCCGACCGATAAGAAATCGCTTAAATAATTTGAATTCACGGCAGTATAAGCACGTATAATATCGCCGTCATGGGCCATACAAAGTTAACGAAAAAAATCAATTAAATCGTAAAAAGCAGCTAAAGGAAGGACCATTAATTCAGGTGAGAGGCCCACTAAAGTCGGCTAGGGGCTCATGCAACGTTAGGATTGACGCCACGCACATGTGAGTCTCAACAGTTGGGACCGGATCCCTTTTGGTATCCCCGCGAATAGTGAGCATATTTTGTATCGTATGCGCCAAGTAAAAGGTAACCTATACCCAATCCACTTTCAATCAATCAAAACACGAAGACGCTTGGCATAGACTGGCCGCGAATGGGTTCTAAGAAAAGCGTGTACACGCAAAATCTCAATTAGAACTGTTTTCCATATCTTTGAGGGTGGTCGCTGTAACTGTGGCGGTTTAGTGGACGAAACCTTTTAAGGAGCTCGACCTAATGGCAATGCGTACAATTGCCCAGTCGAGGATTTAATAAGACGGTGACTGCCCCCTTCGATTTAGCAGATTTGATTACAATGTCTAATCTTAAGAAAGTTCTGAGAAATCTCCATTTTTATTCTTGAAAATGTGATAAAAATCGCATTGCTCCTTCCACGGATCATCAAAATAAAAAGGTGGTATCGTTGGGCGAACAGATGGTCTCTTTTGCCAGTTTAAAAAAAAATATATATATGCTTTTTTTTTTTATTCGTTTTCAATTTGAATCTCACAGGTAAATTCAGTGCTGCCGGGTTAAGCAAGATCCTTCGATTTTTCTTTAATTTGCATATCAGGCCTATTGTAAGGAAGAAAAGGACCAGAAATAACAAAAACGATTTCCTCTCCTCCTTTTCTTTAGTATTTTATCATTATTATTATTATTTATTTTTTTTTTTTCTCTTGAATAAATCAAATCAAAGGATTCAATTGAACAACGGATAAAGAAGCCGCGATCCCTCTGTCGTTCTCGTTGGTCCTCTTAATGCATGCGGTCTGAATCATATTGAGGCCATGTCGTCTCCTTCCAATCAATTCGAAAAGCGCTTTCTTATGCTCCTTTTTGTCAGGACCTTAATTCCCACTCGTTGATATGCAAAGTAGTTCCGATTCTGTCGGGATGACGATGGGTAAGGGACAGGTACAAGATTTTTAGAGATTTTCTCATATGATCGGAGGTCGATTTTTGGATTCTCTTTGTAAAGGTTTAGGTTGTATAGGCGATTGTTTTTTTTTTCTTCTTATTTCTGGTTCAATTGTGGGCAATGTGTTACACGTAGAGGTTTTGTTGCTAATTAAAGTAGTTATCGTAGGTTGTTTTTTTTTAAATGGAAATAGTTAGTAGGATATTTGTGTGCTGCTGTTAGAAATTTGATACCCGTTTTTAACCACAACCTGCAATTAAAGAGAAATTTAAGTCTATATGTACAAGATGAGCCACCGCAAAGCAACTTTTAGGGTATTTCTTATCATTTTTATAAGAAAAAAACACTTGATTTTTCACTACTCAATTAATTAAATTTAATTAGCATTAATTTTCGAGTACGACTTCCTTAAAAAGTGCTAAAGTTTTCAGTTTGTGAATAAATGACATGATAATTTTGTAAATAATAAAAATAATTGTTGATTGCATTCGTCAAGAAATATCCTTGAAGATTTATGATCAGTACAAAGAGGTTACCATTTACAAAAGAAATTGATGTTTTCTCTGTTATTAATGAAAAAAGTTAAGTGTTAATGTTAATTAAAAAAAAAACATTGTTAAAATTTGTATTCCTCTATTATTTGTAGTTTTACGTTCCCAAAGGTAGAAAACCTCATAAACATACAACAATAGTAGTTATTTTTATTATTGTGATTAAATTTATTATGTAATTTATTCAGAAACTAAAAACTCTACGATTACTAGAAGTGGTAATTATCCTAATTTTAAGAAATTAAGTTACATTTAAGAGTAAAAACTAACAAAAATTTCTTTTCCCCCCTGTCTGAATTTTAGTGTAGTTACCTCGAAAGTAGTTGCTTCATTTTATTCTTTTCTGGATCTATATAATTTTTTTGTTTTTGTTTTTAAATTATTCTTGAAATCAATTTCGATCGTAAACTTTTTATAAATAAAAAATAAAGATCATCCAAAAAAATTTTTTCTAAATTCGATCTATTGTGGTCGATTTAGTTTGTCAACGATTTCTACATTTCAGTTTAACCATTTTTGTAATTGTTCATTTCTATTCATCTCAAATGGCGCCTACCGACCATTACAATATCAGCATCTATTTCATTTTGAGCATTTCATCATAGAAAAGCAGTAGACTTAGACTGATCTTTAGCAGTTACCATAGCACGTATCTAGTGCTCATGATCGTCAGTCGTCGTTAGCATAGTAACTAAGAAGAGTTTTGGATATCATCTGATATGGATCTGTTGGATTTCCTCTATGTTTCGCCTTCGAGGGCCTTTACTTTAGTCCATCTTCAGGAGGCGCACACTGTAATTGATCTTGTTGATCGCATCAGACAATGCAAAGATACTGCACCATATCCGTTTTCGCAACCGAGTGAAACCATATAAACGTGAATGTATTCAACTGAACAAAACCGAAACGAAACGGAATCACTTCGATGTAATGCGAATCCCCCCATCAACACTTCTACCTTTTTCCTTTGCCCCTGTCGCCAACCCTTTTCCCAGAGTATGGTATAGAGTACAAAACAAAACGATCGTGCGGCGGATTGGATAATGGGAGCTAGCCTGGGCAGCGTTTAATGTTCTTCTCGCATTTTACTATATTTTATTTTATTTTTTTTTATCATTATTTTTTGTAGTATGTTTTTTGTTGCTTTTTTCTATTCGTCCATTGCAAGAAACCGCGTAATCGCAAGTTCACCAAATAATCATATGATCTTCGTCTATTTTACACATGGCTGGGATCGAAATAAGATACCATAGCTAAGTCTCTAGATATGGGTATAATACTATAGACTATCCCGCGCCCGGTAGCATCATAGCATAGAAAGAGTAGGAGGTGGGATAGGTATTGTGTATTGCCGCACCGTCGCGTCGCACCAGACACGAGAAGTCTCAATGCTGTTGTCGTCGTCGTCGATACGCACTCATAAATTCCATCAAAGGAGGAAAGGCGCGCTTAAATTTCTGATGATCACACTGCGATGACGGCGATCAAGCCCACTGGCGATCATCATCATCATCCCGTGTGTGAATGCGCAAGATCAGCGGCTTTTGTTTTTGCATTATACCATACACTATAGTCGACATATGTAGTTATGTATGGTCTGTGATAGTCTTATACCGGGGTATGATTGCGTCTGAGGCGGCCTCCCGGGCCATATAAGCCATACCTTCGCGGCCTTATCTTAACCAGTCAGAAGGAATTCATCTGGAAATTTATGGCATCACAGATTTCTGGCTGTCAACCAATGTATGCATGTGTAGACTGATGATCGTAAAGTTACATATCGTCCCGTTTGGGTGATCACGTACAGAGGGATAATTTTTCCTAAGAAAAGAGCGCTTTTAATTGGATTGGACTCTTTGATCTTTTAAAATGAATTATGCGATATGATCGGTCCAAGATAGCCTGGACAATTGTAATAAAGTGTTTACGCGACAAGCGCGTCCGTACAAGTGAGGCTCACGAGAGTTTTCTATTTCTAGGCAACCGTCACTTGCCGGGAATTATGAATTTTTGTCTCGTGGTGTACTACAGGGCTGCTGAAAATTTCAGGTTTTGTAAATTATTAAATAAATTTCATAGATTTAGACGATGATTGCTACGTTTTCAAACAAGTGATACTGAACTGAAATATGTTGAGGTAATTTACTTAAATTTTTTTCCGAAAAAGAATGTTAAAAAGTTTTAAATGTAAAACGAATTTAAATAAAAAAAAAAATATTTAAAAATACTCTGAATATTTGTAAAACAGAAGCACTTTAAGGAAAACAACATACATTTATGAATTTTGACAACATACATTTCTGAATTTTGATATTTTGGATAAATTATGCCGAAAAATTGATCACACTGTTTGAAGAAAATTTTTTTGGCTATCCGGGATTTATTTAAGCTTTGTAAACTTCTATGCCTTTTCAATAAAAAGTTGTATTGAAATTACTTGAAGGTATCTTACAAAACACATCCTTTCTCCAACTGGGAAATAATTTAATTAATTGTAATAATAAAATCGTAAAAAATAGACTGGGCCATTTTTCAATATCGTTGATAAAATTTGTAAAAATGTTTACAAAAAATGAGCTTTATGGCATTCATTTGTGTTGATCATCCATTTCAAGGCATCATTCTTATTTTAAAAAAATTTTTTTTAAGAGTAAGCAAGTCTAGATATTCTAGATATTCTAGTCTCACAAGCAATTGAAATGGTTTTACAGTCTTGTCAAGCACAACTGATCGTCTAAAATAGGAGCTCTTTTAAAGTACCTTCGATTTGTTGATTTTATTATTTCCTATATCTTCCCAGAAGTGTGAGATTCAGTCTAAATCGGACATTCACTAGGAGAGATTAACGAGATTAATTCAATAAATGTTCAAATATGGCTTAGTTTGAGGACATGGAGGATGACGTCACTATTGGCCAACTTTTTAGATCCTTAGGTATCAGCTTGTGTATGTGTTTTTTTTTTTTAAAAGCTATCAAATACCATTTTCGAATTTTTTTAATATTTTAAAACTAAAAAAAATGTCGAATCCTCTTGAAAAATTTCTTATATTTACATAAAATTACAATTATTGTGATATAAAACACTCCACGCTCCTATTTGTTTTTTTTTTTTTCTCAATAAACCTTCAAGGGGCAGACAGAGTGCATTAAGAAACAAGTCTTTTGATATGGAAATTGCTAGACAGGCGTTGAAGAAAAATGTGAATGACTGAAACGCACCTTGCCTACAATTAAGATCTGATACTGTGACATGGGAAGGGTGTTTTTAAACGAAAAGTGCAGTAGCAGCAGCGAACACATATATAAAATTATTTAATCAGAAACAGAAGGACAAGGAAAGTTTTAAAGATATGAAAAGAAAGTGATCGGGCAGGTGCTATCGATCGATGATAAAGAAATTTGCCGGCTGCAAAAGTAAGGGAATTCCTTTTTGTCTAGACACATCCTTGGCAATAGGGTGGGGGGAGGGGGCAAGACTTGATCCGGTGATATTTGGTAATTATCTAGAATTAAAGATAAAAATCCAATTCTTTCCACAAGTTCTATGCTCTAATTTACTCTTTATTTAAAAAAAAAACAAAAAATGAAAAATAAATGATCTGTGTATACGTACCTGAGGAAGACGTGGTCGTTTCGTGCGAATCCCTTTTACCTGGCAAGTAGCATGATCAAGGGGTCTCATTATGTCATCATTTTCTTCGTAGACTTTGACGTTACACTTGACCGCTTGTCGTGTGAAGTTCACAAGTTTGTTGTTGGTTGTTTGTTTTGTGTAAACCATTGTTTTCTGCTGCTACTTTTTCATTATGAGGTATTTCTAGAATGTTCACGTCGATCATGGGAAATCCACAGTTTGTGCAGTTTTATGATTTTCAAATTTTCTGCTTTTTTGTTTTTTTTTTTAAAGAAGAAAAACATTTTCTATTGCAAACAAAGGTAGGGATGAGCAGGAATGGATTTTGAATCTTAATAATTCCATCAAAATTGCTATTGCATGATGTTTAAAGATTTAAAAAAAAAAAAAAGATTATAGAAGTAGATGTGTTAACGTGTGACTCCGTTGTCTACTGATGCAGGTAGAAATTAAAGGTAAATTATAAATTCTTGTCTATTTGTATGTTATCATGCCAAAACTATGGGACAATTTTTGATGGAATTTTTATGATATTTTTAACTAATTTTAAGTCTAATTTAGAAATAGGCATCATTTTATCATGCCAAATTTATGGGATTAGTGGTCGTTTTGTCAATTTCCAATTTTGTTTTAAAATTAGCCCTTAGTTTCTTTCAAAACACCACCAGAAGAGCCGTGAAATTTTTAAATATATACCCGTCCCTCGATTTACACGGTTAATCCGTTCTACGTGGATTTGATTTAGGCGAATAAAAATTGTGTAAATAAAGTTTGTAACTATGACTATAAAATTGTTAATTTTAAAATTTCTGGGAAAATATGTATTTGACCGCGTAAAATGAGATCGCGTTAATCAATTCCGCGTATAAAAAGTGCCGCGTAAATTGAGGTAAATTTTCCGCGTAAATTGAGGAACGAGTGTTAAAAATTTTTTTTTTGAGAATTTTTTACTTCTGCTGTTGTTGAGCGAGGTCTTGTTTTATTTATTTATTTATTTTTGTTTTTTGTTGAAGCTTTAGTGTAACTTTTTTAGGGTAAATTGTTTTTGATTTAAGATTTTATGTTAAATTAAAATTTATTTTACTTTTGTTTATTTGAGTTTGTAGAACTCTACCTGGACTTCGTTTTTCTTTGAATTATACTACTTTTTGTTTTTTTTTTTTTTTATTGGTTTTAGTGTTTTAATTATTTCATTAATATTGTTAATTGTTTTTAGTAAAGAAATTAAAGAATATTTTACCGAATTAAAATTTTAACTTATAATCAATAGTTAATCAATTAGATTTTTTCAGAAGACACTTTTTAATTAATTTAAAACATTTTACATTTAATTTTATTTACAATTATAAAATTTTTTGTATTATTTTTTATCATAAATAAATTTCAAAGATAAAAAACGGCAATAGTAGAAGACCTTTTATTTTAATACAATTAAATTTTAATTTACACACAATTGAATTTGGCAAGTTTTTTTTTTTTTTTTGTTTTTTATAATTTTGTTGTGCTATTAAAATTTCAGACTGCCGTTTTGTTTGTCCATCCTCTTGTTTTGTAGCCTATACTTTTAATTATCAAGTACGATGCTAGTATCAAAATTATAGTCTAAAAATTGGTTCCCATTACGAAATTGAAATTAAAAATTTATCTTTAATCAAGAAAACGTTTACAATTTTCGTGTACGCTTACCACCAAACACTTAAAAGATAAAAAATCGGGGGGGAAAAAAAAAAATACAAACAAATTTTTTGGTCTACCCATAACTACGAAGGTTGGTCCTCTTGTAGTACTTAAAATCCTCCTGATTCCTGCACCAACAATCCGGGATGTACTATAAAACAAAAAAAAAAAAAACAAAGTGGGAACAACTGTGGGTTGGTGGTAATTATCAAAAAATACACGGATGGACCCCTCTCAGTGGGCTAGTCATGGTCCTTCATCATATCGTAGGGCTTATATCGCGCCATGGTATCCTTCCGGGGGTGTGATAGGGCCATAGCTGATACTGTAAAAAGGAATTTCCAAGAAAAAAAAGAAAAATACGAAAAAGTCGAAACACGATGCCTGAGGCGATTTTCCTGCGAGCACACCGACTAAGGAAAATCTTTGAAGAATTTCCTATAAAAATTTTTTTTTTTTTTTGTTTTTCCGCTGTGCCACGGACTGCGTTCGGTCTTAATAGACAAAGTTAGGGCTAGCTACAGAACGCGAGCATAAATTATAAATGACGCGGCTTTTTTTGCACTTCTTCTTTTGTTTGTTCCATTAAAATTTATGCTCTTCTGCTGGTGCTGGTACCACTACTACGGCACACCATCCGCCAAAAAATGCGTGTACTTTTGGTTTCATGTAATTCATCCCTGATTTACGAGGTGCATTGATCCGATGGGGTGGTCTATAATTTTTTTATTTTAAAGGTCTTCATTTTTTTAATTTTCTTTTAGTTCAATATTCAATATTTTTTTTTTGGCTTTCTGTGACTTTGAAGGGAATTTGTGAAAGGGGTATTAATTATTAAAAAGTACATTTCAACTTTATCGAGGGGATGCTGCTAATGAACGTATTGAAACGAAAAAAGGATCCCTGATATATTTTTTTTTTCTCATAAAATTTATAGAGATTTGAAAGTATTGAAACTTATCATGGAGATTTGGTACAAAAAGTTTTGATATTGACCACAAAAAAGGAAAGAATTTTTCTATTTATTTCAATTCAATTTTTTGATCACGCATTTGCGCTTGATGTTTTTAGTGTTGCGTACAAAAATTTGAAAAAAAAAAAAAAAACAGAAGACACATGGAATTAGTTTAAATTGGATAAAATTATTAAATTACCTAAATTTGCTTGAAATTTACGTGGACTATTTTAACAAAAAAAAAAAACAAAATAATAATAAACATAAACTCATAGTTTTAATTGATACGGAACACTTCTCATGCGAGTCTAACTCCCACATCATGTGATCTTTTTTATTTTATTTATTATGCTTTATAGTTTTTTTTTAATTTTTGTTCGTATGATCAAACTTTAAAACGAATACCAAATTCAATTTCAATTTTTCAAAATTATGAAATTCCAGTCGAATATACGAAACCTCGAAAGTTGCGGTCATATAAGGGTTCAAAGAACATGGCAAATCATAAGTATCATAACTTCATCTCAATTTGGTGCTGAAATGGGCCGATGCAGTATTTTCCACGAAATTGCATCCTCCTCCCCCTCCTCCTTCAATATTACTCTTAAAAATCATAGTACAGCATACGGTAGAAGGGGTGACACAAGATTCTAAGGAGCGCCAGGACGGTCATATCATTCGAAATATGCAAAGTGGAAAACCTGGTCGGTCACATAATCATAAAGCCATAAAATTCCCCCTAACCATGGGATCCACAATGTCCGGCCGAACTCTTGATGACCATTCCCTGCCATGATTTTACGATCCTCGCAAATTTTTCTGCGATGGGTTGAATATAATAGACGAAAGGGCAGGGTAAAAATAAAAATTAGAAGAAAAAATCGGGCACAAGAGATCTAGAGAGTCCAATGTGTGCGGTCCAGGTCCGGAGGCTGGTCCGGTTTGTTATCATTCGGACATATCCGATATCTAATGGAATGATAAATGCCCTCCCAAATCCGGGTGTCCAGGAATCTCTGGGACGGGTCTCGGGAGGATGATAGGTACACGCCTGTGTCAGGGGTCGTGGTATCGCGTTGAATTTAAATTTTCCGAACACGTGTCCTGTAAGCGATGACCGCGCCTTCTGGGGCATCATCTTCTATCCGCCCTTAAGGCTCTTATGATGTCCCTATCCTTTGCAACTCCCCCGGACCTGGGAGGATACGCTGGAACGACAACGTGCCTGCTCCTCGGGGGATATCTGGACCAAATTGAATTTTAAAAATCTTCGAGACATTTTACCCTGATTGGATTTTATGGGACATGAATTTCTTGAATCGAATGGCGGACAGTGCGTGGCAGTGGCTCCTTGTCCTGCTTAGGGGAACAGGATGAGGTTACCATTGAGATTTTCAGGTACATTGATTACGTGATTGTTGACAAATTTTATTGGCATGACGTAATTGAATGGTAACGATGGTCATAAATTCAGAATCCTTAATCGGATTACCCTTAAGGATTTAAGGCCGGAGTGAACGACTTATGCGTAATGAAGCTGTCGATGAAATCTCCAATTTATTGCCAGTTGAAAATTAGAAGGAATATTTAATTTATTTTCAGAATTTATCACTTATTCTTTTTTAAAACTACGATTATAATTAATTCGCGAATTCTTTAGACAACAATTCAAAAGGTGACTCCATTTTATATCATTACAAATTTTTTATTCTACCATCGAAGATGAAAAAGAATATTTAATTTACTTTGGCAGTTTCAAGATCATACAGAGAAAAAAAAAAAAAAAACAAAAAAGGCATAAGAACGTCTTAAGAAAAGGTGAATCAGTCTTGGTGTAGACCACAATTTACTTCCCGGACGGACGAAAGACAATCGGCCGTGGAACTTAGCGAAGCGTAACCTCATTAAAGAATTATTAATAATTAAGGGGAATTTCCACAAAAAAAAAAAAAAAAAAATGAAAAGAATCAAAAAGATACTGCAATGGGGTTCGGGATCCATCGAACGACTACAAGTGTTGTTGAACGTCCCGGAAAAAAAAAAAAAATAATAAAAATAGAACCTTTCACGGGGCTTACATTGCCCCATTGCTCAGGTTCCATTACCATAATAAGACGATTATTGGTGCTCATTTAAATAGAACCACTCTTCGCTTGTATGCCATCGCCGCTGCTGCTACTGCTGAACTCTGAAATATGAATTATTGGATTCCCTCTAGTTAATGTTGCTTTGTTATCACGCGAATCTCGGTAGGTACCTTCATCAGAGGTATTTCCATGTCAGTTGGTAGAAAGGTAGGCTCCTTTAGGATTCTCTCTTCTTCTTGACTTTTATTCCTGCCCAGCAATTATTGTGTATTATTAATTGTGTGCATTTTTAATCAGTCCATCGTTATGCCAGTTTTCGAATAGTCTAACATTCTAGTCTCGCGACGATGATACATTGTCTGCCTGAGTGATGATGAGCTGAAGGGAATGCAGTAATTCAAAAAAAATAGAAAAAAAAATGTATATAAAGATTTTAAAAATCAAAAGAAAAAAAAAAAAAGTTGAAAATCTTAGGAAATTCCTACTGCTCCTCTATTGAGAGATGTATCTAAAAGAGTTACAGCATTTGTCGTTGGTTGAAACAATAACTCAAGGTTAAGTTCATTGTTGTATCTTCCATATCATCTCAGTCAAGCGTGCTGGATATTGTCGAGGTGTTCTTTCCCATCTTGATGGAGTCTTTTGGTTCATCGCACGCAAATTATGCGATGATTAATGAAACAAAAAAAAAAAAAAATAAAATGTAGTTACAATAGAATTAGATCAAAACCGAATATATTTGTTTTTTCTTTCATTAATTTTATGGTATAATTGAAGATCTCAAAGTAAATTGATGCTACATCTAGGAGAGGATTTTTTATTGTACCATATTTAACAAAAATTCTGCTTACTTGCCATTAGAAATTTCAGAGATTTTATCAAGAAATCGCTAAATATATGGGAAGAAATTATTTTGAATTGTATTTTAAGGTATAATTAGACCCATCTCTACATCCAAAAAATCTATAGGCTAACGATAGAAAAATACGATAAAAAAGAATATTAAAAATTCTCATGACACACAAAAAGGATCTTAAGTATTAAATAATTTTATGAATCCTCCTTATTTCATACACTCCATCAAAAAAAAAAGTGTACATTCAACTGAAAAAAAAAAAAACAGGGTTTCAACTCTTGAAAGGCAGAACCTTCACTCCCAATCCAATTTTCAGAATTTCTTCCATTTGTAGCGGAACCCATAAGCAATTTCGTCTAATGAACTCAGACTGAGTACGCAAAACATCAAAATGCGAAGTGGTTTAAACATACATACAAGAAGAGGCTTCTAGCCTATCCTGTACCATCCTCCTCGCGTCATCCTGTGTCGTATAGGGTTGAGGTGGGTTTTTTGGTATAGACCGGGTGGGGATCCGGGGATAGGGCATTATCGAACGAACATCTATCTGTAGAGACAACAATTAAAATTTCCAAACCATATAATGCGAAAATAGGGAAATGCAATTAAAAGCGCTCATATTGAGGCTCTCCAGTGTTTACTACTTTTTCAGACAGCCGTCGTCGTCTACGTTGTTGTTGTTGTCGTTGTCGTACCGCATACGGCGGGGGGGGGGGGCTCTCACAACACAAAGCACAAGGATATTCCCTTTCTGCCTGACGAAAAGGGTTGATGGAGCACCACCAGGAGCCAAAAGGCAGTAAGTCACACAGAGCACCACCAATATTGTCCCATTTCTAATTTATCTGAAAATTTTCGAAATAAAATCCCTTTCCTTTTGGATGTTGTGTATGGAGAAGGGAATAGGAGGGAGAGTGGGAGAGGGGTTTTCCGTGGGTTTGGAATCCTTCAGGAACCCACTCGAACAATTTCTTCTGGTGGCTGTTTTTCCCTCCATCGCCCACAACTGGGAGGTACTCGACAAAGTTAAAAAGCAGATCCTCGAGTGAACATCGGTGATGGTAGCGGTGGGTGTGACAGGCCGCTGGCAGAGATGGGCTCCATATGTGAAGATACGGAGAAAGGCACGCATCCGCACGTATCCTTAGAAATTCCTTCAATGGCAGTTAAAATTTATTCGTTTCGATGTTATTTTCAATTATTTCCCTCTAATTGCGCACAAGGATACCGGCGGCATGCACGGCTCGCACCGAAGTCCTTGCGTGTGACGGCACACCACCTACCCGTACGTCCCGTACCAACGTAAACAAAAAACACAAGGCATATGTGAACATAACATGAGTAAATTTTTTATTTAGTCCATTTTATCATTTCAAAATTTGATAAAAGTCTATGGAAAAAATTTCCCATAAAATGAAACGAAAATTTTATTAGGCAACTTTTTAAATACTTACGCAACTGCTTAAAGAATCACTTGAAAGTTAACAAGGTATAGTCTACCTTTTTGCAACATCTTTAGGATCTCAACCATCCATCGAAAATCGCCAGAGTTATCTGATCCCTTAAAAAAATAATTCATGAGAAATTTTCATTAATGACTTGTCCGACACGCACCTTCCTTTCATAATTTTCCTTCGATTTGAATAAAAAAAAAAAAAAAATAAAAAAAATTAAACCAACTTCTGCCCTAAAAACGCGCCAAACTTTTTATGCAAATTCCCTCATCGACCGTCTAAGGGTGAAAATCGAAGAAGGGAGGCTGAATTATCATGGAGCAGCACAAAAAAAAAAAAAAATAAAAAAAAAACAACAACAAAATTCGAAATGTGAAAAATCGTGGAAAAAGGCGCAAAAGGAAAAGTTACGTATTCGTATAATTGTCGAAAGGGACTTCTTCGTCTTCAAAGACTCCCCGAAGGTGGGTGGATAGAAGCATCAGCATCTCAAGTCTCAACCCCCCCCAAAGACATCCCTCGTTTTCCAGGAATCATCTTCCGGGGGATGGACATCGCAAATGAACAAATAAATTATACAAGTTTCCGGACAATTAGCATTCTGTTTGCCTTTTCATATTTTTTAAGTGATTTCAATGATGCCGACCGTGGAGGGACAGGGCGTTAAATCTGAAATGCAAGGTGCTTTTGCTTTAGGTAAAAATAAAAAATAAAAAATAAAAATCAAATATTGTAGGATCTTTTAAAAGTCCAAGTAATTTAAGAGTAGTGAATTAAGTTATCCTCCAAAGACACACCTGCTTTTGGTTATTCAATCAAAATCCCAAAAAAAAACAAACATATTTTCAGGTTCGTGTATTTTTCAAAATTTGGACATTTTAAAAATGAAAATACAATTTTTTTTTTTTTAAGTATCTTGAACAGGACTAAGTTAGTAAAAATTATTTTATAAAAATCATACCCTTTCAGTAATTATTCTTATTATTATTAATATATTTTTTTTTAATTCTCACCACGCATGTTTCACTGTCCATAATTCAACTGGCGATAATTAAGAGATTTACCCACTCATTTGCCAATTAAACCTCTTAACAAACACAAAAGGTACGGGGAACTAAAAAAAAAAAAAAATTAATAATATTGTAGGTACTGGCATGGACTGAAAAACGTTTGCGATTAAGTCGATTCATATAAGAAAGCGTTGTGGCGGCGAATGTTGCGTGCCACGATTATTATTAGCATATCTTTCCCTAACCTGACAGGTATGCAAATTCTGCAAACGCGAAGTAACAAGGCGTTAAACAAGAAAATTATTTTACTAACAACTTGCGTAGGCACTAACCAAATCGAACCAGGATACCTAAAGTTTTAGTTAAATTGCTAAAATTCTCCACTTTTATTTGATTTAGATACAAAAAATTTAACATGATTAAAAAAAAATATATATAATTATAAATATTTTTTTTTATATAAAAAATTAGAATTTTTTATTTTAATTATAAGAATAATTATTAAATTAATTGAAATTTTCGTGAAAAGTAAAATTAAAAGTTAATTATAAATAAATAAAATTCATGTTAATTTAGGAAAATTTTTATATTTTTATATAAGAGAGTCTTTTAAAAATAAGACTACATTTTAAAAATTTAAAAATTACCTTGAGATAAAAAATTTAATTGATTACTTTTTATGGTTTATAAAAAATCGTAGTAATTTATTTATCCAAAAAAAAAGTGATCTTTGTACAAGTATTTTATGATTATTAATCTCAATTTTTTATAAAAACTACGATAGTGGTTACAGAATTTACTAGAATTTCTAGATCTATGCAAATCTGTTGGATACTTAGCTAAATGTTGTTAATTATTGAATATCCCTGAACTATTTTCAGAACTTTTTTTTTTTACTATGCAAGTTGTAGTTATAATTAGTTCTTGTTCCTAGATCTTAATGATCTTCATAATCTTAATGATCTTAATTTCAAACTATCGAGGAAAAATTAAGAAGAGTATGCATTTAAAACTCGTAGTAAAAACAAAAATGGAGTTCGGATTGTTTTCATTAAAATTCTATGCTTGAATGTTCAATAAAAAATACAAACATTTTTAAATAATTAAAATTAACTCAAGCAGGCATTTTTGGACCGATCGCGAATGTTAAAGAATTTCAGAAAAACTTGTTTAATAAATACTTTTACTTTTTAAATTGTTTTTCCATTATTTATTTTATGGATGTATGTAGATATAAAAAAAAACATACCGAAATGCACGTTTCCCACAATTTAAAAATGTTAATAATTTTTATTTTCTTTTTGTTGTAAAGGGCCTTTTACGTAGACTTTTATAGGGACAGAAAATTTATATTTTTGATATAAAAATTTTGTTGCGTACTATTTGGAAGGATATGGTGTCCTTTTTCGAACAACAGTCGGGTCTTGTGACATCCTTAAAGGAACTTATGACCACTTAAGACAATACCCTTGCATTACGAAATAAAAGCCATATTTGAGATTAAGATCCACCCTTCATCCTTAGGAGATGAAGTACGGAACAAAAGGACACCTCAAGGAATTTTTTGTCGTAATGTTTTCTACTTATTTATTGAACATTTACTTCTATTAAAATTAAAATATAAAATTATCATATTTAAGTGTAAAAATTCAATTATCGAATTAAAATAATTTAACAATAAACAAAACTAAAAATCTTTGAAGTATTTTTCTTTTAATTTTTTGATAATTAAATTGAAAATAATTAGTTTTGTAGTTCATTGAGTAAAACTAATTTAAAAGTACTTTTCAAGTTTTATTTTATTATTTTTTAACTTCAACAAATAACTTAATAAAAATTTAAGAGTACAATTAATTTTATCCATAATTTATCGTTTTTTTTTTGTAGATTTTTAAGGCTGATAGTAAAAGTGTCGGAAAATTAAACTGAAATATCAGAGAGTGAGAGTGTTAGAGACTATTTTTTTTTTTTTCTGAAGTTTTTAAATTATTTCGACGAAGATTTTTTAGTTTGATTTTTAATTTAATAAAAGACTATTTCATTTATTTTTCGGCATCTTCAACTGGGGTACTCTGGGGCGTTTATTTAAACAAAACAAACAAATTTGGGGTATACTATTTTTAAGATTTCCCTGCATTATTTTTTTACTTTTATTATTCAAATCAATTAATTAGAGAAGGTGATAATTAGAAAATTATTTAAATTTATTTTTATTTATTTATGATCCTAATTTTGATATTTCGTTGGATTAAAAGTTGTTTTTTTTTTTTATTGTTCTAGCCAAGAAATTAATTTAAACTTTTAGTTTATACCTTTGCTATAAAAATTATGAAATTTATATCCATGATTTTTAATTGTGCATCATCACATCCACCAATGGGCCAATGGCTTGAGACTTCCAATTATTACTTTCCGTTAGTAATTGTCATAGTAGCGAAATAGTATGCTTCTATATTGTCAGTCTATTGTGTGCTCCCATAAAATGGCAATTGTTCTTTAATCAGTCCTCCCTCCCGTCCCTCTGCAATTACCCATTCAATTCTTGAGCAGTGAAATTGTTTTCTAAATGAGAAAAATTGCATGTTCGCGTGTCACGTCTCGAAAGTTGTGCCTGAGAGACGGCGAAGTCATCGTACCGTCATCATCGTCATCGTGGTCGAAACTGGCGGGCGAGTCGATCTCTGTCAATACCTTACCTGACACCATGTTTTAGACTTTGTCGCCTTATTGAAGAATTAGTAGCCCTACAATATAACCCTTTGCTTCAGGTGTTTCTTTCTATTTTAGGATTTCGAAGGGTCGATATAACCGGAATTTGAAGAAAGTTAAATTGAATTTTTTCCGTCAATTACTCGGTTCAGTGACACGCTCCATTGGTTGTGGTGTCGCGTGAAAAGGGGAATCCCCCGCGTGGAACTTCGTTAAACAAACGCATGCGACCCGAATAGATCAGCGACTGTGAAGGAATTGTGTGAAGAAATTGGTGTAACGATCCCTTGTCTAGAGAATCTATACCCAAAAAAAAAAAAAAAAAAAAAGCGAAAAAAAATGAGAAACTGCACTATCACCCTTAATGAGGCAGATAATGATGGGTGTAGGACAGGTGGATTTGTTTGTCCCGCCGTTATGCATCACTGGGCTTCGTCCAGGATGGTATCCTAATGATGACCTGTCGAACTATTTCATCCAGAAGTCACTCCTATGAATAGGAAAGAGGCTATTGGCCTGCATCGTGTTTAGTGTTGTGACCGCAACAATGAGATTCGACTGCTTGCCCTCACCTGTACGGTCGCGTGGCGGTTGAATTTTTTGTTCAGGTTTTATACCTTTCCAGCCCTTGGTCAACACCTGTTGGACATCCAGACAGCGATACCTGCAGAGTTAATTGATATTTCAGGCCATCGGTATTGGTGATTGTCACGTTCCATCGATATTCACTCATATTTTTATTATGAGTTGCGTAACTTTTGGGGATGGTAAAACAGGTTTGGTTAAAACTGGTTAATTTTGTTTTTTAAAAGTCGTTTATTAGCTTTAGGGAATTTAAAAAAAAAAAAAAAAAACTGCGCTATCGTAAGGAATATTTTAAAGAATTTCAAAGAATTATTTTATCTTTCGAACCCTTTTGTCACAGTTTATAGACGCCTCTAGAAGGGTCATGTACTAAACTCCAAGTTCAAAGAGGGTAGGAAATCGTAGGTTGTGTCTGAATTTCAAGTTAATTTAAAAATTTAGAGTTTGAGTGGTTCCCAAGTAATTAAATGATGCTCTTCTTATTATTGCGCCCAAATTATTAATTAAGCTTTCTTTATTAAATTAGAGATTAACTTAAAAGTAAAGGTAAAGTTTTTAGTTTGTGTCCTTATCACAGAAAAATATTTAAATGGATTTTGATAGAACTTTTACAATTAGACGCTTAAGAGACCAACTCAAAGTATAGGCTATAAATATTTGTCTATTTGTCTATATTTTTAAGAATCTAATTCCTATTCATAAAATCTATAACCTTAAACTTTAGTATTATTATTAAAATTTTTAATTATATTTTTCTCTTTACTATTTTTATGTAATTCTCGAATGAGCGGTTACAATTTCACAAAATTAACAATTTTGATTAAATCACATAAAATTTCTATGATTGCAAAAATTTCCCACAACTTCTTATAAAAGAAATCAAGATTTAGTTCTGTACCTTAGAGTTTAAATCATCTGAGAAGTATATTTTTGCTTTTGTTAACCGTTATATTGCGAGAAACTTACTATTCGTAAGTCAATGATTAAAAATTTCCCATAAGGGAGAACAAAGCGCGTAAATAGCAGGCATTAGACTGGTCGGTTGATTAATTGAAATCTTGCAAACAATTTTACTTCCCTCAGGTAATGAACGTTTTGGGGACACCATAAGATGATAACAATTGTCAACCTGTAGATAGAGAAGGTCGCTTTAACCACCGGCAATCATCAATAGGTAAAGAAAATATAATAAGAAAAATACAAGAATGCTACGCAATATGCTTAAGAACGAAATAGGATCGTGGGAAAAGATTGAGCCATCACATCCATCAGAATGAAGCTTAGAGTTGTGGCGGTCTTAGAGTGTACAGTAGGTCGACAACAACGCATGCAATCGAATCAATCCACCTTTCCACCGTCTTGTTGTTGCCACTTGTCTTCTTACCTTGACGAACTTTGATTCTTAAGGTGCAATTACCTTCTACGACGAGCGACATAATTTCCAGAGCGACGCATAATGGGAAAACAATACAATCTTGGATTTTGCCCTGAAGGTGATCTCGAGCGTAATTCACAGGTAAAGTTTGTCAAGGAAAATTTGTGGTGGCTTTTTGGGTCCGATGTTGGATGTAGGAATGTGCAGTGCAGGTACGTTAATTATTGTGAAGTAGTTACCGACGTCGCAGCAGCTTATGTATCTTACCTTATAGTTAGTGGTTATACGCCAATCAGGTGAGTGGTTTACGATGGGAACTTTGCTATTGTTTGATCAGATCCCTCAATTATTATCCGCCGAATTTCGTAAGAATTCCAGGTGGTTGTCGCTGATTCCAATCTGGGTGACACAGATAAAAGATTAATGAGTCCCTGAGGGGATTGAGTAAAACCGAATCAAACTCTGTTGATTTCGTGCCGTCACGTCAAGCAAAAGACTGAACTTTAAATAGTCTAATTTCGACAAAAATTTTAAGGAAATATTTTTATTAACGGTCTAAATCGTATTTTTTCTAATTAAAATCTTTAGCAAGGAAGCAAGCTTTTTGACATCATCAATAGACCCAAAATATCGAAATCCACTAAGAAAAGGTTAAACAAAAATTTTTCTTGTAAGTGGATGAAATAAGAAAAATTACCATATCTCAAGAATCCGCTGAAGCTAGAAGCATGAAATTTAGCACTTTAATTTTTTTTTTTTTTTATTAGAGATGAAGTGATATGTATTTTAGCAATTTTTAAAATTGATCCCTATAAGACCCGAAAAAGGTACGATCTTTACCTAATTTTTTTTTTTTAAAAAAGAAATGAGTCTATTCTTTAGACGTTACGAAGGACGTAATAGCAAAATTATTTACTCAAATGGATTCTAATAAAGTAATTTACTAATTTTTAAAGAAAATCAAAAAGTAAATTGAAATAAATTTAGTGATTTTAATCATTAAAAAAAAAAATTGGAAATAAGTTGCTCAGGTATAGCAAGTTTTAATGATTTTCTAATTATTTTAAAGTTTATAAGTCCATAAATGCAGTATTTCAATAAAAAAAATAGGTGTTTGCAGTGTTTGATAAATAGTGCTGCTTAAAAAAATTATATGGGAGATTTTTTAGGCACAATATGAAGCATTTGGAAGTTTACTCACACTTGTTGTGAAAAAAAAACAAAAGTTTTACTTTAGTAGTTGTCCATAAATGTCTAAAACTGCGTTACGTTTCTTTAAGAAATTTTTAATTTGAACTATTTTTCTATTGTTTTTAAGGCTATAGTATTTTTTTAAATAAATATGTACAATTTTATAAAATTATAGCAGCTTTTCTTTCCAATAATTTTATTTTTTTTTTATACTGACGGATTTTATTTACGTGATTTTCATTCGCGTAAAAAGAACAGACGTAGAACGGATACTGCGCGTATCTGGAGGCTCGGGTGTATGTTCTTTTTCTTAAGAAATACCTTTTTCTTTCTGTTAATTTGTTTCGTAGTGTATACTAGAAAACAAATTCCATTAAATACACTACAATTGTAGGTGATTTTGAAGTTTCTTAAGGAATTTCTGTTCGAAAACGAGGCAAAAAAAAAAAAAAATTGCGCTGTTTAAAAATTTAAAAAGTATAGTACACATTTTTATTGAATACGAGGACGAAGTAAAAGGTGCTACAGGTAGTGAAACAAAATTGGAATTATTTTATTCAAAATAAATCGTTTGCCCTATGTTTTTGATCAATTTGGTTGGCCGACATTTTGGCTGTATCCACTTTAATACCACCATCTGAGAATTGTTTTTTAAATATAAACACAATTTCCACTTTTAGCCGAATGCTGTGATTAAACGAAGGTGTCACATTTCTAAGGCTGTCACGAAACCGTTTTTTTTTTTTCATAATTTCTATTGAATTCTATGATATTACTTGGAAGAAATTTAAATATTCAGCCGACATTGAGCGAATAAAAACGTCTTAGGTGATATTTGTTTTATATACCCAGAAAAAAAAAAAAAGAAAACACCTTCCCACCCATCATGACCGAGTGCGAGCGTTAATTTATTTCGGTTTTTCTCACCTGACGACGTGCTGTCGTGACATCGATTCTAACTTCTTTACCTATTTATGAAAATCCCGGTGCGGCCCACGTCCATAAATACCGCCATTTTCCTCTAATTAACATGGGCGAACAACTGTTCCGCGCGGCAAATGCCAATCGGCGACGGCCAAAGAAATATTCTACCCCGTCACGATATATGGAGGTGTCCTCGAAGGACCTCTCGGTGGTGTAATTTATGCGAATCGATACCATAACGAAACGAAACGCAATGTAACGAACGCATTTCAATTAACCGTCCTCTGATAGTGCGTATACCTGTAACCTGCTGTTGGGATCTATAAAACCTACGATGGACGGTGGGTTGCCGGGGGTGGGGTAGAGTCAAGGAGAGGTGTTTCGATTCTGCCGCGAGGGACATGATGATAGGATCCAATGGCACGGTGACTGAGCGGTAATAGCGCGGCCGCGCTGATATTTCGTTTTCTGTTAATTACTCGCCGCGCATTTGCATAATAATTATCCGTGCAGTCCAGTGAACCATCGTTAAGCGGTGCCGCAGCCGCCGCGGTCAGTTAGTCAATTCGCGGGCCATGGCGGCGTCAGTGGATAGGGGCTACCTGCGCGGTACCGGCACTCGCCCATTACTCACAGTTTGAATACGTCAAATAAGTCGTTTATCAGGTTATCGATATCAAGGATCTCTGGACACGCCACATCATACATGCATGACATATGTTTTAGCGACCGTGTGCTGGAGGCGGCCCGGCACCCTCTTGACCTTTACGGGTTTTTGGGGTTGTATGTGCACACCCCAAACTCACCTCATCCCATCGGTTAGTATGGTCAGCAGCAGCAGAAGGACATGCTGCCCTTAGAGACTCTTAAGAACATTTGTCAATGGGCCACTCTAAGGGCGAGGGTGGCGGTGGAGGTCGTTCCCGGTTGAAGGGATTCAAATTGAAAAGGTGTGATCGATGATGTTACGGAGCTGACCTCTTTCTTCTTTCGCCCCAAAGGCAAGAAGGAATCCCTTTTTTTTTTTTTTGACTTTTCGGAAAAGTGTTAAGGGAATGATGGATTTGTTGAGCTTAGAATTGTTGGAACCCTTTAGGAACCCCAAACCGAATCGTAGGCCAATTAGGCTAGTGAATGCGATGATGGGGTCGATTGTGTCAATTGGAAAAATGGAGGCATATAAATTTCGGGCTGCTTTTTCGGTGACAATATGGGCAAGGACGCCTATTATACGGCTATTAGAGCAAGGACGAGTTTCTGGAAGGGTGGGACAATTCCAAGTTACATCATTGTGCGTGAAAGAAGTCAATGATTAGTTTCATGAAAATCTCAGATCAATTATCATCAATAATTATAACAAAAGAATCATTAGTTCTAGATGTTTCTATAGGAGAAAAATGGTCTATATTTTTACTTAGGAAGGACTAGCTATGATTCTAGATAGTTTAGATTTGTCTGCAAAAGATATCTATCATGTTTCGATTTTGTACGGAGGGGGATGCAAATTTGAACAGATATAGTTGTAATAGTTTCGATCCTCGACCTGGTTGAGAGCAGATTTAATTTTTAAAGGAAATTCCATATGCAGTGAATCTTTCAGGAGCCAATATGACTATAGTCGTCAAAGAAGTCGTCCTCTTCAAATCAAATCGAGGAATAAACCCATAAAATAAAATCGATGTAATAGACCCGTAAATTTGATCTGGACCTGATCGTTTTAATTGTAATAACATTACTTTTTATTAAATTTGTTAATAATTCAAAGTTTTTTAATTTTTTTTTTAGTGCGACTATTTTAAATTATTTCATTTGTAATCAATTAAAAATTTCTAAACGTTCCTGGATTGTAAAATTTCTAAATATATTCGTATTAAACATTTTTAATATTTTAATAGTCTTCTAATTTAATTGAAATAAAGACCAAAACTAGGGGAGAATATCTAAAACAGGGGTGTGATCGGAGAGAAGATCAACATCAACCATAGGGTGTAGAACCATTATACACGTATGGTACGATCTTGCAGCTTCTGGTGTCACATTTGTAACGCAATATCAGTGAGTACCTTACTGAGTATACGCCATTAAATTACTGAGATATTTATATATTGATCTATAGTAAAGCAAAAGAGGGATCGAATGTAATTAGCTTCCTTTGTTTGACTAATTGACTTCTTCTATTTAATTTCTGACTTGTGTGAGATCGATCGAATTAATTTATCAAGAAATTAATAAACCGTTGAGGTGTCTACTTGCCAACACCTATTGATCCTCCGCGTTCGTGTTCAATTGAATATTGGGTGTTAGGGAATGCATCGTGAACATAATTGTTGTCAGGTATGGGCCTTTGTTTCGAACTTCCTGCAACATTAAACACACCATCGCCGCCGCCACCATTGTCATTCGTTTCACTCAAATACGCCGCAAACACCTGCGTGCGCCGCTTCAGTGAACTGTCTCGCGGTGACCGTCAATAGTCCGCTAATAGGATCAAGCGGGCCTATCAGGCAATAAATAAATGTCCGGGACAGTTGCGGCCAAACAGCGCGGTATTCCTCTTAATTTATGCAATTAACTTGCTCTTGGCCGTCCGAAAGTGCATAAAGACGAACAGACCCTCATTCTTTTAGAGCATAGCCCCCTTTTGTATGACGACTAAACAAGACGACGATGTTGGTCTTCTTCTCAGGCATTGCCCTCGAAATGAAAAACAAAAGAAGTAGAGGAGGGTGCAATCGTAGGTCAAATTATTAACTGAATTTTTTGTTCTGTTCTTGGTATACTTTTTTTTTTTTTTTTTTTTGGCGCCTTATCAGTGCAGTCAATCAAAAACCGAATTTCTCTTTCTCGGGCTATGGGAATCCATCGAACCGTGGCACCATTTGGGAAAACTTTTTGGCATTTTCGGTTTAGGGAGAAAATACTTCATTAGATATACTTGTGTAACGAAGTTGTGGGTTAGTTAAGGAAGACTTTATAGTTTCTTATAGGCATTCTTAAAAAAAAAAAAATAGACTTGTTTTCAATTGGGTTTCGAACACGGGACCTCTGATTTCTTAAAAGAATGATCTTGATCTTGTGCAGTCTTCGAATTTGGATATTATTTTTGTCTGTTTTTTAGCCCTCTTGGAAATTATGAAGTACACTTCCCTTTTTTCAATTGTAACATCCACTGTCTGATCTATTCGTTCTAAACAGCTTAATGGCTCTAAAAGTGTACCCATTGATCGTAGATATGCAAATAATGGTTTAACTTTGTATTGTTTATGTCCCTTAATTATATCGATAAAGAAAATCCTTTACTGGGATGGCCACAATCAAACCTCGTTATTAGTCCGAAATGAACGCTATAATTTTTTTCTAATTTTAAGTTAATGATTGTACTGTAGATAAGTGGATTGTATCAATCACTAAAACGAAATAAAACAGCCTATTCGTCCATTTAAAGTATCAATTAAAATCTAAGAACTTTTCCTTTTTTAGTCTACCAATTAACGATCTTGATTGCATTAGGTGTACCAATAGATCTCAAGATTTAATTAGAAATGATTTAAACCATTAATTAATTAAGACAAAAATCAAAGGGTCTAGCAATAAAAGGTTTTTATCGTATTAAAATTTTGTCACCTGTTTTTATGATAAAAAAAGAAACTGATAAATTGTGGGATTTTATAGTTACTTTTGATCATTTGTATAATCGAATTTTATTTGTATTCTTCTTAGAAATCTTATACTTTTAAGCAAATAAACAAAATTTCTTCCCACAATTCTTGTTTGAAAGACAAAACCCACAAAAGGTCCGCAATGAGCCATGGCGAGAACTAGGACAGAAAAAAAAAAAAGGCATTAAAAGTACCCATAGTGAATTAACAATCAAACGAATGAAGTGATTCAACCTGAACCCACAAAACATCAACCGAAAACCATTCCGATTTGGTTCGTTAAGCTCACACCAGCTCGCTATTCTATGCCCTTCGGATGAAAGAGGTCCGAAAATCTACAATTCTACAACAAACTAAGCAAACAGTCGCGGCGCACGACCCCACCACACTTCGACGCCACTGGACCTAATGACTAAAGTGAATATTGAGTTAGTGATTTTGTTTTTTCGATTTTTCTATATTTTTTATTTGTTTTTTTTTTTCGTTTTCTTTCTTTTTCACGTTAACCTTTTTTTTTTTGTTTTTTTGTTTTTTACCTGTCCGCGAATGGTTTCTTCCACCTTCACAGCTTTCATTTCACCTGTAGCAGCGCTTCGCAGTTTTTTGAGCTTATCATTGCGTTCGATCGGCGCTTACGGTGTATCTGAAGGTAGACAATGAGGTCCGAATCTATTTTATGTCAGGTGATGTGACAGAATCAGAATCAAAGGAATATCGGGATTTGTTATGGATGATGTGGTGATGATAAACCTGTAGACCCTGTCTGTCCCATTTGTGGCTGCCACTGTAACCCTTACTTACCGTCACCGGCCGTTGTCTGTCTGGTTTACTGAAGAGCTCCCGGGTCTAATTACGGATGCCATGATCCGTCAACTGGAACGTTTCCTCTCGAACGAGTATTAATTTATGTATAAAACTCATTTAGGTGTTGAACTAAACAATAGATGGGCTCATGTGTTCGGTTCTGGAATTATATTAACACGTTCTGAGATGATTGAAGAATGGACGTCTGGACAGGTTGGTCGAAATTCTATAAGGTATACTATACTGAAGATTTGCCGGGTGGAGGGTGAAACAGAGGATGATGGTCGGTGCACATAAATGGAGACACGGTCTGTTCACACGGAACCGAGATCATGCTACCGCGCCACAACCCGCAACGGATCCGCGGGAAATCCATGCGGAAAACGCCACCAACGCTGTTACTGCTTCAAATGTTGATGCAATTGCGTTAGCAGTGATTTTTAATCTGAATGAATGAATGAATGGAAGATTTTACAGGAGTTGATCGGATATCGGCCGTACTCTAGGTGAGATTTTTAAGAAAAGTGGTTTTGTGGCGGAATTTAATTAAGCTTGTGCCGTCACCCGTTACGGTTGGTTACGCTGGAAATGAAGTCATGAAACTCATTGTCTTATGCAAATGTCTTCATCTGGCCATTGATTCCACCATCGGGTGAAGAATCGTAGATACCCGGTAATAGAAAAGGTCGATATGTTTTTTTTTGTTTTCCCTTTAATTTTATTAATGTGCGAATTTATTCTACAGAGTTAACCATTTCGTCAAAGGAGAAGTTAGCCTGAATAATGAAGTAAATTGAAGAGCAATAAAGTTGATTATAATGGAGGTCATCATAGGTTACTTTACCTCTACAGGAGGTAGTAGTTTTTCTATAAAAAGGGAGTCAAATATACCACTTAAATTTTCTCAAGTTCCCCATGTGAATAGATAAACAAGCTTTTTTTTTAATATTTCTTATCAAAGAATTTTAAATTAAATAGAAAATTTGAAAATATACTCTTAACCTGGAATTACACAGGGCGTCACTTGGATCTCAAGCGTATTTTTGGTGGTACCAAAAATTTCAAGTACATATTTTTGATATTAAAAATTGTTTTTTTTTCGTACTAACGACGAAAAAACATCTCTAAATCTAAGAAAAGCAAAGTTCGCGAGCTTTAGCAATTTGAAAATGTTCTGGGGCCAGATTGACCTCGTGTGCACTTCCAAATTCTGTACGGAGGCGTGTACTCCCAGGGTTAGACACCTGCTTCGATTGGTGTTGTTTTATTTTAGTTTTTTATGTCCTAATGGCATGATGTTAGGACTATTTTTTTCTTTTTTCAAAATTGTGTATGTACGAAGATTACGTTCTACAAAATTTTCGCGTTAAATTAATCGTGTTATATAAAACTCACCTGTCTTCAAATAAAATACCAAAAAAAACCCATATCAACAAAAAATTAAAAAAAAAAATAAATTTGCCATAACGTGCATAGAGAAATTAACTTGATTTTATCATTTTTTTAAAAAAAGGTTAACTTACTAATTTCATTTTATTCTAAATAATTTTAAAATTAAATTTCCACAAAAAAAATACTGCCCAGCTTTTGCATTGTACGAAGTAAAATTACGCGTCAGAAATCCTAAAACGTGTTATATCGGAACCGCGTTATACAAGGGTTACCTGTACACAATTGTACGGTTGAAAAACAAAATACGATACAACACTTTTCAAAATCGGTGGAATAATTTTATAATTATGCGAGTACAAACAAACAAATTAAAATCCATTCAGTTCATCAACATTTCATCAAATATTTAATCCACTTATTGAAAATATTGACTTAAAAATTCCTGATAAAAAATTAATTAAATATCAACACAATTTTTTTTTTTTCGCATCTTAAAGCAATAGTAAAATATTCTAAGGGGAAAAAAAACGAACACAAATTGGAAAAAAAAAATATAATTAATGTTCCTATTTTACACTTCCTAACAGGAATCTGAAAAATTTACGACCATCATTTACGTCGGCGAAGTCTGATGTCTTCGATTTTTATACCGAATGATCAATCATCGAATTAAAGATTTTCTCATGTTTTTAGGTGTCATTAATTTTCACCTTTTCTAGGAAATTACCAATTTGTGTCAAGCTCGTCGGGAATTTCGCGTGTATACAAACATAAAAAAAAAAAAGACGTCACGCATAAAAATTGAAAAGAAGCCAACGAATATGTAAGAAAAAAAAAGTAATATAAATTTCTCCCATGTGTGATGGTCGTTCAAAGTGTTTTAATGCAAAATCATAAAATTGTTGATTAATTAATGGAGAGATTTTAAGCCATTTTTACGGACACATTAAAATTCAATAAGTTTAAATGACAAGAAGAAAATGGGTTATGTGGGTCCAATGCGGGGATCGAAGTTAGTTTTGGATTTCGGATTGTTTTGTTTTTTTTTTTTTATTCTTTTTCGGGAATTTTATGATGAATATAAAAATACAAGAATGCGTCCATAAATTGGATTTTAAAAGATTATTAAATTTTTATGGTTCTGGGTGTAGTAATATTGGACCATTATCATTAATTTAACAGAAGTGTTTAATAATAAACAATAAAAAATATTGCTTCAGTATTGTTACTAATGGACTAGGACTGATAAAACTCCTTTTTGGTCTACACTCAAATAATTTTTGTATTTTTAAGAATACTTTTAGATTGGATACTTATGGATTTTTTTTTTAATGACAATATAAACTTATGTTCATAAAGTTTGGTCGTTTTCCACAGGCGATTTATTCACATTTTTAGGGTAATTAGGGTAAGATTGCTCAAGTCGTACTCACTATGGGACTACAATTTATAGGATAATTTAAATTAATCAAAATCGTTCGCGTCCATTGAATCTTTATTTAATAAGCTTTTAATCAGGTTTCATAAAAGTACAAAAAAAAACAGGTCTTCTAATTCGTACCATCTCTAGCCTAAGTCGTACTTAGAAGTTTCTTCCAATAATAAAACAAAAAATATCATCGAGGACTGTCTGAAGACGGGCTAATTTCACGGAAGAAACCACTAGTGAGTAAAATGAATCGAAAAGAAGACGTTTGAATTTACCAAGAACCACCTGCCCTGGACCAGGACTAGAGTCCTTGAATGGCCTTCATCTAGTCCAAACCGAAAGCCAATTGAACGTCGTTGGGCAGTAAGTTATCAATTTCTCATTAAAATCTTAAGAATTTCAAAAATGAGGGAAGATGTGAAGAAGTTATTCTTCAGAAAGGTTTTTTTTCTAAGCTATAATTGGAATAAAAACGTTATTTTTATGTAAAAGTAAAACATTTCTAATTAATTCTCCAGGAGATTTCGCGACACGGTTGCATTTCTGTCTGAAGCTAAATTAGATTTCAAGAAATTTATTAAAAAAAAAAATAATGCTTTCAAGTTTACTTTGATTCTTTTCAAATATAACTTAAGTAATTTTGTAAAGGTGCGATCTGAAAAATCTGGCGATGGTGTTAGTGGTCCATAAGTGCATTTCCTGGTTTTGCTGTCCACACCAGGACATAGAACAGGTACCCAATCCTCAGATTTCTTACATTGAATCATCCTTTCTTGAGGATCTTCCTAAACTTCTTCCGTATCAGTGCGAATTCACTACAGATGCGACTTAAGAAAAGAGACCATGAACATTTCCAACCAATACTAATGGCATAATTTAAAAACATTTTGCCATTTGGTTATACTCAAATGAATTCTACGAAAATAGACACTATCAAAAAAAAATAAATAAATAACACCATCGTCACATTCTGAAATAAAAAATTTTGATGAAAACAATCAAAAGATTCAGTTTTTAATTAATTTTCCATTAGAAAAACCGGCTGTTGTTGTTGTTTTTTATTCGTTCGATTAAATAATTCTATTAAGGGATAAGCAATTAACATAATTCATATTTAGGGAATCTGGAAACCAATCCTTGTCTTTTTAAAAAAAAAAATTATCTTAACATATGAATTGATTTATTTTGAAAATTGTATGGAAACTTTAGAAAGGAATAATTTTTATTATATGGAGTGATAAGGAGTGAATTGATTTGATTGATTTATTCATTAGTCATAAAATTTATATCCAATTAACTATAAATAAAAAATAAATTGTTTATTTATAAATATTTATTTTAATATTTATCAACTGAAAATAAACTATCATCACTTTCTTTCTTAAAATTGTTGAATAGTACGACTTTAGTGTAGTCAAAATGTAATTTTCCCTGAGAGACAAATTAATTTCAAAAGCCTATTGCTACTGCCTGACATTGCATCAACCATCAACATCAAGTCACCAATCATTTCAGCCCATCAGAGGCACCCATCACGGATCCCACAGAATGACACATCCGGAAAAATGCAATGACAGTAAAATACAGGAAATATAATAAAACCGCACATTCACATTAAGTCCACGCTTGGTTACCTGTTAGAGTTCCAGCAGGTGGATGGTGGTGTGCGGGGGCGACGCTATAGGATCAAGAAATGTAAGAAAAATCATATAGATATTTTTTTTTTTCTGTAATTTTCTTCGACTGTCAAAAAATGTCTTGATCAAGTCGAAGAAAATGAACTGAAAGTTCTTGCGTGTGCTTGGCCTTCTCCCAGTTCGGTAGTCAATCTTCCTTGGTTACTTACGGATTTGTTCGTATACATGCGAATGTTGGCCCGCTGTCTTAATTGAATTCATTTTTTTTTGTTTTTCCATTGTCTGATTGTCAAACAATAGCGTGAACAGGCACAAAATAAGTCTATACCATCCGATGGGGGAAGGGATGAGGTAACAGGGGTACCTTTGAAATAATCGAAGCCCACAAAAGTAATTCTTACTAAGAAGGAACATGGAACCGTCATCGTTCAATGTCTCTTAGGCTCTTCCTATACGGCACCATTGACGGATCAATTATCGTAAGCATGAGCATGCAGCACGAAACCGACGACAACAACAAATCGGTGATGATGATTTTCAAGAAAACTTTCGGCAATTTGTTCCGCGTAATGATTGAACACAGTTGTCATGATAAGGGAGGTGGAGGAGTCGGTTTATTTGTCCAATTTTCGATATAACAAAGAAATTCGTATTTTAATTTTGGTTTTATCCGAAAATTTGGTGTATACTCTAGAAATTCAATTGTAAAATTTTATGTACATAACCCTTTGATACATTACACATAAAAAAATAATATACCTTTTTTTTGTTTTCGGACTTAGAAAAGAAAACAGAAAATAAAGAACAATAAACCTCACTATGTCCCCCGTGTTCACCTGCATTTCCACCTAATTCAGGTGATAGATTTTTTTATTTTTTTTGTGACTAGTTACACGCTACACACGATGCTGTAACCTAAAAAATTTGCAATAGCCCACGGCTTACTCCTATGATTTCAATAGGATTTTTTCTGTAGATTACAAATCCGAAGACGAAAAAGTCCCATCGCGTAGGCTTTTTGTAAAAAAGAGAATCAAATTTCCTGAATCGCAAATTTTAGCCTTTCTGTTGTAATCTGAAATTTAAAAACAAAAAAAAAAAATCGACTAATTATAGATCACTACATTTTCAATAGATTCAACAATTTTTATAGAATAAATGATTGAAGATTTGAGCTGTAGTTTTAATAATAAACCAAATTTCTATGATATTTTCATAGTACGGAACCATCGGTGTGTGAGTTACACTCGCAATTGGATGGCTATTTAATAAAATTGACTTAGAAATTAAAAAAAAAAATACTATACTAATTTTTATATCGAAGCAATTTTCGTTTTGATAAAATTATTTTGGTACTGTTTTTATTCGAATGTAATTCAAGTGCTTTTTATTTATCTGTACTGAAAAAAAAAATAAATTCGGTGAATAACCCTAACCCTTTGAACCCTATGAGGGGTTGATTATATTTATCCTCGTGCCTCGCGTCAATAACTTCCACATAATGTGACATAACGGGGCTGTTAAATTGTCGCGATCAAACTACAATTTAAAGTTTTCATCAAAACTCCCCCTCACAAAAGCCAAATTTTACCCCTTTCCGGTGGTACGGTGGTGGTTTTTCAATAACGCTCGATGCGTGCCATCCGGGCCCTTCAAGATTCTACCGTCCCGTGTTATTAGGCTCGAAGTTACGCATCGAACCATCCAAACAATCTCAACCCTGAAACCTTGAAGCGATTCGTCGCGATCTTAATGTTCCTCTAAGGAAACATTGAGAAGCGAAAATTGCTATCAGTTTTAGCACTTTAATGTGAAAATCGAACGAAAGAGTTATATCGCGAGCGGGGGATGGAAGTGGAGTACTCCTCGGCTACGTGTAGAGCTACCGGTACTTGTTTGCAGAGCAAGATATCCGATTAAGACGCCCTTCAGGGAGTGTGGATGGGGGTTGAATAAGACGATGGGTATTCGCAATATACCCGTTCGAATGCGGACGGGCGGATGGCAGCAATTCCGGCATTAAATGGTTCGATGTCGTCAAATAATACCACCCCCCAAACTACCCTTCATTTGTAATTAAATTTGAGCGAAAAAGTTTGGAATTGTCGTAAATTTTCGATTTCATCGCACCCTTCTGGGGGTGCCGCACCGCTGGTGTCTTCTGTGCGTTCCATGAAACTGCTGATATTTTCCAATTACGCGGCGGCTGGGCGTTCTGCAGATATATTCCAGCATCCTCCTCCCCCATCCTCCTACACCGGATGTCCTGGCTGGAACAAACGTTTCATCCTGGCGGGATACGCGTCACCGGGGCACGTACTGAATGTTTAAAGGCCCCCGCGCGCCCTAAAACTTGAGATCCATTCCTGCTCTTCATGCCTTTAATTAGCCCTTGTAAGGCTTATTTACGTTAAAGTTAAACATTTATAGAAATTTGGTACCTTAATTTTTCACACGTCCATTGGTCAAGCGTTCGGGCCACCTGTTTAATTAATTTTTTATTTGATTGTTCCGTTTTCGCTGGTGAGTGGCGCACTCCGCCGCACTACCGGACATTAGCAATTCCCCAGTAGTGCCCAGTAGGGTACTTGCAGTCACAGTCGAATGGGGCCGCTTAATTATTCTATTTCTCTGGCTTCTTGTGCACCTGGGCAGGTATACCTATAACTGGCCACCTCACTTGCTTTTCAAGCGCTTGAGACCCATTCCCAGTGCCCCTTGGACCGTCATTGGATGGCTATAGTCCAGGTTATGGCAACCAGAAGACTCGTTAATATTGCTCAAATCACAGACGTATGGTGGTAGCGGATGATGGTGGTGGTATCACCTGATGGTGGCAGAGACTGTGAGAGGATGAATGTGGTCTCAAAGTGTTTATACTTGCGGACATCGTCGTCATGAATTGGAAATTTGATTGCAATTAAAAATAAAAAATGATCTGAATTTGATTGCATGCACGGTTGCCCATTGGGGTGTCACGGAAAGGTATGGTCAAGGTTTTCTCACATGGATTTATTTTATGTAAAAACTTAATCATCATTAGAAAAATTAGTAATAAATATTTATAAGGTGTCGGTTCATAAATGTTGGAATAATTGTGTAATTTATAAACAATTAATGTAATCACAATACTCAACAGGATCAAAAGGGATTACTTTAGATTGGCGGAGTGTGAGGTCTCAAGGAAATTCACTGAAACTTTATTAAAGTAATTTTTTTTTTTCTTTGAAAGGACTTTTCCAATGTACAAACACTTTTCTTAAAATTCGGGAAAGTGGACAAATTTTTGTACTGTCATTCCATAAGTAATAATTATTTTAAAAATAAGAAATGTATGTTTTTTATCCAACATAAAAAAAAAGTGGTTATCAATTTCTCTTTGTATGAATATTTTTGACTTTTAACATTTTTTAAAAATATTAAAATTTAAGCCATTTCGAATTTTTGTCAATTCCTCAGGGACTACTATTGGATCAGGATGATCAGGTTTGCTTATATAACTTAGAGAAATCTTCAGAATATTTTCAAGAGTCCTTTTGAAACTTTGTCTGTTTGTCTGTTGTGTCTGTTTCCATATTGTGTAGTAAGTATTAAACGAATTTTTCTAGTATTTTATTTGTAAGAATGGCTTGGTAAACTCAATCTACATTTTAAGTATATTTAATTTTTGTCTGTCTGTCTGTCTGGCTGCACAAAAGTAGGTATATTTACTTGTACAACTTTTGCTATTGCTATAATATGATATAATATTAATTGTCTCATTTAAATATTTAAATAAAACCTTCCTATTCACCTAGATCTCGACTTACACGGTTTCCCGAAAATGCTATGCAAATTTAAATCGTCTGTTTTTACACGTGTAGACACGTTCCAGGAAAAAAGTAGTGTTTTGGATCGATATCCAAATTCAAGGATACAAATTTGATTTGTATGTGCATTCAATCACAGTCTGTTTCATAAAAACCAAAACAAAAGGTCATTAAATTCTATAAGTGATACATTTCTTGATTAAATATTGGACTAAAAATTAAGAGTAAATTTTTTTTAGATTGACGCTCTAATGTTTGTTAATAAGAGTATTTTATGTACATGTTTTTAATGTCCTAAATATATCTCAAAAAAATACGATTAATAGAAATAATTTCCATTAAATTATATCAGAATGCCTTTTTTAAAACCGTGCTAATTGGATTTTACTTTTTCTAGACCGCGTTAAATCAAAACCGTGTAAAAATAGAACAGATGTAATAAATTTATATAAAACAATATTAAGTTATTTTTTTTTTGTAAAAATAAGAACACATCGAAATGTATTGTGATTTTTATGTTTTGTTTGATCATATCTGACCGATAAGAATCGCGTAAAAAGAAATTCTACTGCATTTTTTGGACCATGCAATTCGAATGCTATGTAAGTCGAGGGCTAAGTTGTTAGGATTATTTTATACCTTTTCGAGTCCTAGTTTTGAAGGAGAATTGTTTTTTTCTTTAGAAACCTTTCAATTTTAACTCTTGAGTGAAATTTCGGAACCCTTTACCTTACAAATATTTTGTGGGAAGTTTTTTTCCTTTTTTTTTTACAATTATTTCATTTCATCGTCGTACAATACACAATCAATTTTTTTTTACCTAAGGTTTCAATTTAATTTTTCTTCTGGGCTTTTGTCAACAAACAAAAATCTAAAATTCTTCTAACCCCCAAAAAAATATTCTGGAAGACAGGGAGAGAGGGTTAATAAATTCTTTTGCACTCATCAAAAATTAATCAGTACAATCAGCCCATCCGCTTGTGAAATGGCCTATTTCTAGTTAAAAGCCATACCGCGTACTAAACCGGGGCCAAGAAGATGGAGGAACAAAAAAAAAAAAAAAAACAAGAAAAAAACGAAACAAATTTCAATTTTGATGAAATTTTCTCGTCAAAAGGATCAAATATCGTTGGCGGTATCCCAAAGGAGCCGCCTCATTCTCCATCGCGAATATGTTCCGACTTTCGTTTTGAGATAAAGAAACCCACAACGAGGCGAGTAGGAAAAATGCTTGACGATGGATGCGGTGCGGCGTGGCGGTGTAGCAATGGTAACAATTTTAACGCCCCCGGGGGAAGGGCGGGTTAATGCTCATTTTTTAATTCGGTCTAAGAAAAAAAAAAAAAAAGAAATACCCCGACAAGAAAGTCTCCGCGGCCTCTTCCAATATCAAAGAAAAAAAAAAGAACCGAGAAAAATCCATGGCCGCGGGTGGTGTCAGGACTTTTCCTCGTGTGGCGGAAGAAGTCGAAAAAGGAATCGTTCCGTTGTAAGGCGGCTTTTGGCCGGCCCAGCTGTCCTGAGAAAGGGTTCGCAATGGAATATTAAAATTAATTTATAATCAACTTAAGGAAGGGTGAACTGATTTGGATCCTGAGACCATTCATCCACCCATCCGCCCCCCTGTTAGCATTCGGTACGTGCAGTGAAGATTTCTCATTTTCTTTTAAGAGTGCCTGCAAAGGAAAGGGTTGCACCGCCGTCACCTTTAACACTTGACCGGTTCGGGCAACGTATTCCGTTTTAAAAAGAAATAAGCCCGTAGGCAATGTTCATGAATTAAAAACGGATTATAAAATAAAAGTAAGATGGAGAAAAATTATGAAAAACTTTTCACTTGCCATCGTCAGGTGTCGCGAAATTTTGGCGGCCCTTTTGGCTGCGAATGGCGCGGTGCCACAGATGCCGATTTTCCGCCGTTGATTTATGGCGCACTAATTTTATCTGGCCCAGTGATAAAGTCAAAATTGAAATTCAACCGGAGAAAGTCTGGTCGGAATGATGAGCCCGATTTTCATCCCACTTACGGTGCGGTGCGACGGGAACCAAATCGGGAAAATCCAGTTCGAGGGCAATTACCACACTACCGGTGAAATTCTCCGCGTGACAGATCTTCATTTTCACGGGGAATTTTCTGCCATTAGAGCATAGTTCCTTTCATAATTAATTTAATTTGCCGTAAACATGTCGATTTCAATTACATGTCCCGAGCCCTGCGAACGTCTCTAATGCAACTTTGCTAGATCGACCTAGTGCGAAACCCGGTGGCGTTTACTGAGGTTTCCATTACAAGTAATTCGAAATTTGAAAATTCCAACAACAAAAAAAACAAGTAGAATTAAAAAATATGTTGAAGGAAATTATTTATGCCCTCAATTTTACTTTAGATTTTAGACAAAAAATTTATTTGAATTTTTTTGCTGAATTTTTTTATATTGGAGAACGTGGAGATATTACAGAAAGTAATAGTTTTTTTTTACGCGAATTTGGATATGAAAAACAATTTTTTACACAATTTTAAAGTGGACAAATTAAAATTAAAATTAGGAAAGAATCTTTAATTTCAAAAAACATATTTAAAACCCCAAATGTATGGACTCAAGAATTCTTTTTACGCGAATTTGATTTACGCGTATTTTTTAGGAAAAATTTCTATCGCGTAAAACGAGGTTTAGAGCATTGTGCATTGTTCTTAATGATGTAATATTTTTTTTAAAGCGTGTAGGTCCATTTGATTGCTTTTTTTGTTTTATAATTTCATCTTAATTTTTTAAGCTTCTAAGACTTTTTTTTTACTCGTCTGGGGAACCTCAGTGTAATAAGCCTAAAATAGGCTCTCTTTAATGCTTTTTAATTAAATAAATTATTTTAAACAAAAAATCTGTACGATCTTTTCGTAGGAAAATAAAAATGAAAAGGGATTTACATGAACTCAATTAAGAATAATAAAATTATTGCCTTCTTGGAGTATCAGAAAAAAAAATACTTTCTTATAAATGCAGTTTCCCTTAAGTGTAGGTAATTTTTTAATTAATTTTTCACTAATTCGCGGCAATCACAATAAAATAAGTCTAAAATTTTACAATTTGCAAAAATGCATCATTTCTAAAACCAGATTTTTTATATTTTGCAATGAAATTTACTTTTATTTTTTGTCTAGTCAATAAATTTAGTCGCTTTTTCCTTCTTCTATATTTAAAAAATTAAATAGATAATTTTTAAAATATTACCTTGTTATTTTTATCCTTGTTGATAAAATAACTATTTTTCTTGGTATTTTGAAAAGATTAAAACTAAATTTTCTTGAAAGATCAAAGAAGTTTACCAGATTTGCACTAAATTAAATTACACTTTTAGTTAGATACTAAAATACTATTAATTAAATTATTAATTAATGAATAAAATCTAAGAGGCCTTATTTAAATGAAAAACGATAAAATTATCTTCTAATTTGAAACTTTATATCACTTTAAAAGTTAACGTACAAATTCAAATATTCCTGCACTTAGAAAATCTTAAAGTGCTGACATGAAATTTAGTACCTACGAAATTCTGCATGATATTTTTAAATTTTTAAGGTATGGCTAAACGATTTTAACATATTTGGAATTTAAAAAAAAAAAAAAAAAAAACAAAAAGAATATTTCACTTGATTGTTTTTCATTTTGATTTCCAGTTAAATTCTACAATTCCCATGTGAGTTGTCGTGTTGGTTAATGTCGTCCTCATACCGAATTTTACCTATCCCAAAGGAGCTCTCATTTTCTCCTTAAACCAATTATTTTTAAAATCGCAAAAATTCCCATAAATCACCGGCCTCCAACTGATTAATGTGCGACAATGTGTGGCATAGATTTTTATTTTTGATGATGCACTAACCAAAAAGATTGGACACAAGACGTTCAAGATTGCATCGAGACCGTCTATCGTAGAATCCTAAAATTAGAATATCATCTTTTGATTTTCAATTTTACTGGTCGTGAGACTAAATTTGTCTTTGTGGGTGGTAGCGGCTACTTCGAGTAATATGGTACGATTAAATCTATCCGATTGTAGGTGGATGCCTTGTGGAATTTTTGGACAAAATATAAAAATCTTGAGTGACTTATTAATGGAAGAATTAATAAAATTAAATGGAAACAGAGGCAAATTGTTTTGTCATTTTGAACTGATTAAGTTAATTAATTATTAGTCTGAGCATTTTGGTGTGTGAAATCTGGGACATTGGACATCTTGAATGGATATTTTATGTAGATGAATTTTGTTGACCATCTAATGGAAAAGAATAGGGATATTTTTTTTTTTCCATAAAATTCAGTAGGTGATTTTCTGTAATGCGCCCTCAAGTCCTAATTATGACCAATTTCTAAAATTTAAATTACACTGGAATTAGGGTAACTAGGTCATTTTAAATATGTCTAGTCTAGTCCGAAATTTAGTTGAATGCCATCATTATCACCATCTTCTATACCATCAAACGGCATAGCAGGTAATCTTGCAACCTTTTTCGGCATCGTTTCTAATATTAACAGGAAGCTCAAGTTGCCCATGAAATTTTAATCAGATGCCGAAAAAATCATTCAAAACTTTTCAGTGACGGCCAAGTCGGTTATTATTTTACCTGAAGGCATTGCAACCTTTCATAATCTGCACGCCCGGTGTCTTTGCCTACTTAGATATGCCACATAATTTCTAAATAGCTCTTGGATCCACTCTAGTGTTACTGATTGCTTACCTTTTTCGTCTTTGTTAATTTTTTTGGATTTTTACAAAAATAATTTCCCTGAATGAAAAATATACACATTTACAGTGAAGGTGTCCGCTTTTTCTTTTACTTAGTACATACTTTTTTTTTTTTCTAATTTAATAGACAAAAGGATTAAGAAAACAACACTATGTTTCCTTTACTGGCTCCAAAAAAATTTTAAACATCGGGAAATATTGAATAATTTATTTTTTTTTTTTTTCTTTGTTTCCATACAACTTTGATTATTACCTGACAACTCATCTTCAATTCCTTGAATTTTACTTAAGCTGCGCGCGCAGAATTTTAGAATCAAATTTCTTTTTACCTACGTTAGAAAGTGGTTCAAGCTGAAATTATTCCTCGCTTTTTATGGATGGCTTCCTGCTAATCACAGCTTAACTGCGCACTTAATCATTTTTAAGATGAAATTTTTATTCGCCAAGCTGGTTTTTATATTTTCGTCACTTTTTCTGTTTTTTTTTTTTTTTTTTTGTTAATTTATTTAATTTTAGGGCATACTTTTCAACGTTGTTTTTTGGCAATAAGTGCTTCTTTTTGTTTTTTTTTGTTTTTTAATTGCAAGAAAAGAAATGGTGAAAGGCATAAAATAATGGGGTATGTAGGATTTTTTTTAATTAAAGAAATATTCTTTGCAAGTAAAAATAAAATTGCATATTATTAGTCTTCATAGTTTAAAAAAAAAGTAAGATAAGATAAGTTGCCTTATCAGTACTTAAATACTCTCAAATTTAAAAGTCTTTATTAGAATTTTGTTCGAACTTTGGGAGTAAACTTGAAATTTTTGGCCGAAATAATTTAAACATTTTTTACTCGCACAACTTTTCGGATTTAATAAATATAAAATTAAAGTTTGATTTGATAAGTTTTTTTGTCACTTAATTTTTGTCTATTGTGCTATTCAAAAGTCGCATTTTTAGTGAATAGGCTTTACGTTTTTCCTTATTTGTACACTTATAAGTCTAAAGTGATTAGATCAATTTCTATTTCTATTTACGTGCCACATGATATCATGATTCATTTCTAATAAAATAAATTTATAGTTTTTCTGTAGTATTACTTGATTACCGGTTAAAATTCAAATTTATTGATAACTAACAACGGTAGGAATAAAATTTGTAAATTGTAAAAGAAAAAACAAAAATCAGGTAAACATCCCAAGAAAGATCGAACATTTTTACGTTGACAGTGCAATTGCACCTTGTGGCGTTATCGGAAACATACCCACAAATTACTGGTGCCCTGCATGAGGTCTATGTCGACTGGACCCCGAGATCCGATGGTCTCAAGTGCAAAATAAGACAAATGTCTGTGCCGAGGTGCAGCCAACCAGTTCAGATATAGAGGACCTCTGGATCGAGACTCTTATGGTGCTCGATGGCACCTCCAGTGCCAATGTTAAATTTGTGGCAATGTCACCAAGCGAATTTGTTTGACACCGGGACTCCAAAAGAGTCTGGGCTAAAGTCAGGTTGCCCCAACGGCGGCAGAAGCATAAGCGTAGTCTCCACCTAAGGCACCGAAATGCTTTATGAAGTGGAGTGTGAGAACATCGGTACTTCCCCGATGGGAGCTCCGGAGCCCCAGTGTCCCGACACCCCGAGAGATTTGCAATCTTTATGCAAAATCAATTATGTCAGACACAGGCAGGTAGTTTTGTATAGGCCATGATCACCGGGGCTCCGGAAAGGATCTTGCCCGATCAGTTGTGTCTCCTGGGATCAACATCAAATTCAATACACGGGTGGATATAGTGGATTGTCGATTGGATTGTCCACCGTGTGTCTACGGTTCTTGTCCCTAAAGCCCCCAGGTCTTTGGACCTGCGGGAGTAGGCCTGCTTACAACAACAGATGATCGTATCAGAGTTTGTATGGAATTTATTTGCACAAGATCCAAACGGCCGATAACGAAATCGATGCCCGTCTGAAAAATGATTTTGTTGAGGTGAAGCCCTGTAACAGGGACACGATTTAGTCGAAAAGAAATATCTTTGCAATCGACTAACACTTGAGGGTGTCGCTGATGGGATAACATACGATCGATCACCAACTGGATCCGAGAGAGAAAATTACATAAACCGGGCGATCGATGCGATAGCGGATGATATCATTAATTTTCCTTTAAGGGCTATAAATATGAGATATTGGTCGTCGTAGTAATTTATTTTAGAAGGGTATAAATTAGTTGATCCTTATTTGTATAATTTGGATTTTAAAAGGAAAATAAAATTCTGGATTTAGTAAAATTTAAAAAATAAATACGATCAATTTAATATTTTATTTGTTGCAGTCATTTTGGAATTGTAGAATTACAAACAAAGTAATGAAAGGGGTAAAATTTTTGAGGCCAATTTGTCTCTAAAATTTGTTAATAAAATTTGTTAAGAATTATAAACAATAACAATATTTTCGTTAAAGAAATAAAGTTAAACGTTTAGTAAATGTTTTTTTTCTTTTTTTTAAATGGAAATATTGATGTATAAGTGAACATGAATATAAAAGATTCATATATTGAACTATCCATTTATAATTTCACCATTTATGACCGAAAGAAATCCAGGAATTCAAAACACTTTCAGCATACCTACAGTTGACACCTAGCATCCCATTATTAATAATTTCCATAAATATTTTGACATATCTCATAAAAATCACAGAATAATTAACTGACATGCTGCCGGAGCATTACACGACAAGATTTTTCAATCATAATAAATTTTCCGAGTGGAAATTCCTTGATGTCGGTGACTCTGGGACTTTGGGTATATTCACCGACCAGGCGCGATGGGACGAGGGGGGGAGGAAAGGGATATATGTCCACCGCCCATGACTGTTTCCATCGGGAACACCGAGATAGTACCCACCGGGAGTACCGAGCGAATATAAGCGATACAACAAGCCCAAAGTGACAGTTCTTGGCTGTTTTTGAGTTTATTATTTCACCTCGACATGTCACACACATGCCTGTACATAAGAGGACAGATTTCATGGCATTGGGCCGCGAAAGGACAGCCGCGGAAAAGGGTTAAGGGAAAGTGGAATATTTCTGCACCCATAAACAATCAACCACAGGATTACGTTCGCATGCGTAACCAGAATGAATTTCCTCAGACAGCCCTCTTGTTGCCATTTATTTTTCGCGTTTTGTAAAAGCAGAGAGAGTGACTTAAACATTTTCGCTTTTCTTACATACGTTTTTTTTTTTTTCCTGTACTTTTCTTCAGATTCACTTGATTCATTCACTTGTTTTATAGAAAAATTTGTACAATAATTTTTTTTTTTAAATACCACAAAATTGAAATGAATTTTAATAAATTTATTTTATTTTTAAAGTTTAGTTATAATAAACAACATTTATTTTTATTTACGCTTATATTAAATTAATTTTATTTTGTTTATTAAAAATTGAAACTTTATTTAGGATTTCTTTTTTAACAGGTATTAAATAGTTCCTAATTGAAAACAGTTTAATGATTTTATTCAAAAATTTAAATAAAATTAAAACAAAATTAAAATAAAATTAAAATGCGAATTTTGTCAAGGGTTCACATAAGAAAAGATTTCAGTTTTTTGTTTTTCTTTTGTTAATTATAAAACAATTGAATATGGTGGTATAAAACTATTTTATTTATAGAAAGGTAGTCTTATTTAAACTATTCTACTTTTGTTTTTTCATCGCGAATTATTTTTATATGATGTCAAACAAAAATAAAACAAAATTTGAACCATTCATGGCGTGGGAATTGATTAATTTCATTTTTCAAAATATTTTTTCTAATTTGTAGAATTAGTAATTTAATTTTGATTTAAATATTTTGAAAATTATGTTTTCTTTCTAAAAACCATGTCTAACTTTAAGAGATTAGAAAATTTCGCATAGTTGATAAATTGTAAATACTTTGGCTATTTGAAGAGTCTGTGTTTTGTCCTCAAATCTAAATCATTATCATAATATTACTACCTAAAAACTACATACCTAGCAATATCGTTCATAATTTTATTTAATTTAGTTAATCCAATTGGCAGGTGAGACCTCATTTAGCTTACACCTTTGTTTCATTTATAATTTAATAGTATTGATTTTTTGCTCAGGTATTTTACAAAGGATTCAATAAGAAACAATTTCCCTATTTTTGAAAAAGAAAATTTTAATACAAACAACTGCTTTACGATAATCAAAAGTTAATAATACTAATCAAACTGAAAGTAATAATACACTAAAAATGATCTAAGTTTTTTTTTCGATGAGTTTATTAAATTTATTAATTTAAAAATTTATTTAAATTTTTGCATATACGGGAAAAATTACGAAATGGAAATACTCTTGTATAGTGTTCTTAATTAAAAAATTATATTTTTAATGGTATAAAATGAATGAGACGTGAGGTAAAGTAAATCTCTTAGTCGTTAATAATAGAAATTTTTCTGGGCTATACTAAAATTATAAAATATAATTAATTCTTTATAAAAAAAAAGGTCATGTCTTCTTACAAAATTTTAACTTGTAACCATACCCGTCGGATGACTTTCCAATTATAAAACAGCAGAATAAAATGAACTTTTTTATTGTATTCAAAAACGACGACCTACTTTGACTACACCTTTCTAAAACTCTTACAGTCGGGAAAAATCTACTTGGGCTAAATGAACAGGAAGTTTGAATGGTCAATTTCTCCGCAAATCTGGATACAATAGATAATAAAAAAAAAAAAATGATCTTTTTCAAAACTCCTCCCATAATGTCGACGCCATTCACCTTTACAGTGAATAATCGATTAAATAAATAATTTCCTCGACAGAGGTCAATTGTTTTGTTGGGGGGTGGGGAGGGAACGCGCGAACGCGCGCACAGATTTCCTGCTACTACAGATAAGAAACCAAGAGAACTGAAGACTATGCCATTCCGTACCGCAACGTCGCCCCAATATCCGCGACGCTGAGCCATGTTTCATTCAACTCTCTTTGTCTGAAATTATCATAAAATTGCTATGAAACTGAAAAATATGACGAAGATAGTCGCAATTAACGATTTTCATCCAGTAAAACTGACTACGCACATAATTCATAGTTGATCTCCCGTCCAATTGCGTACACACGGTTGCGGCGTTGCGGTGTGACGACGATGGAGTTGTGTCCTCAGTGCGGGCGCACAGGCGCAACTTACAAAAACTTCCAAGTCTTATAAATTATATGGAAAGAAGCGCGATATCTGACGAGGAGGAAAAATAATTTTCAAAACAGGTAGGAAAAAAAAGCTTACAAAAAAAAAAAAAAAACGTGAGCCCAACCGAGAAAAGTGCACATCACATCACCGGTATAGGCAATTCAATCCACCTGCTCATGTGCACTAATACTTCGATGGTAGTAAGGTGACTTGGGAATCCATCCATTCGTTCGCGACACCATCGTCGATGGTGGTAGCGGTAGCGGAGATAATTTAGTCTCAAGTTGGGAAGTTTTCTCTAGCCGTCTCCTTTACCCTATAAGGAGACTTTCTTGAAGTAGTATCGCTATTATTATTATACTTTTATAGCCTCTCTGGCCTGATTGTTGTTGTTGGTCGCCTCAATTCTTACGGTGCGGTTATCAACGCTTATCTCTGCTGGAAAATCTTCCATCGCGGACAAAGAGCGTCTTTAAGCGAGCCACCGATGCGTATCGAAATTGTCTGCGGGCTCTGCCCCACGCCCGTACAACTGAAAGCCATTAAATGACGAATCTTCAGGTGGAGGTGATCGCCCATTTATTAGGATGGGTGAACTGTGCGAACGGATAGTCACCCGGAGCTCTAGCGAAAATTAGTTCAGCTTTGAAGAGCATTCAGATTTTTTTCCAATCCAGTGAAGACCTGGAAGAAGAGTTAGCCTATGCCAATGTTAAAATGTTGGTATTAAAGGTGCAAAATATATGAATATGGATTGTTGTGATGCTTCAATTATTTCGGAAGTAGTCAGGGCTTAAAACATTTTCAAGTCGTCTTCCTTTATTTTACTTTCTGTATGTAATCTTATGTCTTGTTGCTTGGCGCAAGATGCTTTTGTGCAAGTTGGACAGACAATTGGAAAAGAAAGCAGAAGGCGTGAAGATATAAGACAATTACTTAAATTGCTGAATATTTGTTTAAATACATGCCAAAAGTATTGCTATAAGTGAATTCTGGGGGGGGAGAAAAAAAATACTTACAATTTCGATTTGGAATACTTAAGCAGTTAGAGAAATCTTCGTTTTGAAAAGTTTGACAAACTCAAATTGGACGATATGAAATTTAGAATAGATTATTTTAGTATTTGTATGTACGAATTATCCTAATATGAGAATTGTTTTAAAATCGAATTTTGTCTTTTTATTTTTATAAAAAAAAATGTGAAACCAAAAATTTGAATTTGGAGGTTTAAAGAAATTTCAAAATCAAAGATGATTTTTTCTTCCGAACAAGGGTTTGACAAAATTACATACACCATTTGTACAAAAATGCTTTCTACGCGACTGGACGTAATTATATTAAATATTGCTATTTTTAATGTTTTGCAACAAAATAAAAAACAAAAAACACATATATTTTTTGATTGACACAAAAATTTTAATTTTGAAACAATTCTGGGACGTTGTTACACAATTGTAAATATAAAAAAAATAGTCGAACTTCCATTTTGAGTATTAAAAGCAAAAGAAGGCTACAATGTTAAAATTACAAGCCCAAAAGATCTTAAAAATCGCTATTCATTTTCACTATTTCAAATATCACTCAGAGAGATTCAGAAAATAATTCAGAATCTTGGTAAAATCTTGAGGTCTAAAGTGGAAGAAAATTCTTAAAATAAGACAATTTTTCGGCTCATTGACAAACTTTGTTTTGTGGTTTAATCTAGGCCTGTAAAAATTAGTAAATGAAGATCAGTCCATTTCTAGCACAGTTTTGTTTGCATTCCGAGGAAGTTATCTAAATGAACGTGTACTTCGCTTTAGTTAAGGCTAAAACATTTTAAAATTAAACAGGATTTTTTTTTGTATCATAATTACATAATTAAAATTTAATTGGAGAAAAGATTTTTTTTCCATGTTTTTTTTTTATCGATTGTATACGCAAGATCGCGAGATCAGAGACTTTTTAATGCTATTTTTTAAGGGATTAATCGAGTAAAGCACATTAAATTACGTTCCTTGATATGACCGGCATGTCATGATAGTGAATTTCTTAATACTGCAAAATATGAGTTACCAAATACCCGACTTTATTACTCAAAAATTAATTAAACTGCAAATATAATTTATTTAAATTTTGGTTTACAAATGGATTCATCTATTAAATATCTACAAATAAAAATTATACCAATAAAACAATCGAAAAAAAAAACGATTTTCTAATTTCAATTTGAGATGGTCGAGAAAATTGTCCACAGTGGTCTAGTCTATTTGGCTGTTACGGGAGGCCATGACAAACTGTCCTATCAGCCCAGAATACTGGACGTCATCCGCTTCCTACGCTCAAGACTTAAAATAGACTCCTCCACCCCGAACAATGATTTATAAACAATTTATGGAGCAATTTTCGAATTTTTCGACTTTTCGCATTTTGTGCTACGACAGCAGCAGAGGCCGCGTAGTTAAATAAATTTCATGAGATAACCGCCGTGACAGGGCGCGTTGGCAAATTAATTGTTGTACTCGCCGACGTACAATTTGATTTCGCGGGTGAAGAAAAAAAAAAAACGAAAACAGATAGACAAACAAACAAACAAACAAACACTTTGTCTTCGAGCTACTACCCTATAGGCAAAACGATTATACTTTTGTATGCTTAGCACCTTTAGTTTTAAGACAGTCGATACCATCAGCTGTCCTTAGCGGGTTCGTCTACACTATGCGTTTTTTTTTTTGTATTATAAGTTTTTTAGCCGTATTAGCATTAACATGCGAACAGAGTTAAATCTGATATAACACTTAAAGGTGGCGATAGCCACAGACCAAAGTGCAAATGTCGAATAACACAGCTTAATTAATCGTTCAAATTACCCACCTGGCGGCTCCTACCGATGCAGAATTGGTGGACGGTAAGAATTTCACGTTGTAAATTGAACGTGGGAAGATTCTAATGAAAAAAAAACACTCAATATATTTCTTTAATATTGTTGAGAAATGAAGGTAAGAAAAGGTCATACATTTCTGGGGAGTTGAAGATTAATTGATGATTATACAATAGAATCAAAAATAATATTTTTGAAATTTTTGTCTGTTTGTTTGTGCACGCATTGCAAAAAAAGAGGAAAACGACTGGACGAATTTGGCATGATAGAAGCTCCTGATTTCAGTCAACATCTATTTGATTAAAAAATCCCAATTTTAAGGTTGGATTTGGATCGCCAAAAGGATTGACAACATTTTTTTTTATTTAGCAAACTTTTTGAGTAGGATATCAAATGAAAGCTTATTAAACGTACATTTCAGGAATTTATAAAATTCGTTAATTTTTTTTTTTTAAATTTTCCATTTAGAATCCCGTGGAAGTATTAAATTTTCTAATAAACGTGAAATCTACATGTATGAAGTCATGGGCGCAGCTAGTAATATTTAAAATTATAAATTAAATTATATTTCTAATAATTATTTGTTATAATTTCGGTTATTTCTATGAAAATGATGAAATATCATTTCATTTTTTAACTATTTTAAACTTTAAGGGGTGAAATAAGTGCAAAGGTCTTAAGAATTATCGTTTTTGATGAATTTTTATTAAAAGCATATGGGCAAATTAAATTAAATTGTCATTATAATGCATTTATTGGCCTTTTAATTAAAATAAAAAAAATGTATTGTTATTTGTTTTTACATCAGTTTAGTACTATTCTTCAAAGTTTTCTACAACATCGGAAATGCTGCCTTAATACCGCCATAAGTTTTTAAAAGGTGAGTCGATCGGGAATATTAAAAAAAATATCCTTGTAATTTTATGTTGTTTTATTTTAGTCGAGCCAATTTAAAAAAAGAAAAAATTAAATAATTTATGGCTAATTAAAATTAAGTAAGCATTTTTCACCAAAAATTTGACTCCTTAAAAATTGTATAATTGACTATTTTTAAATAATGGAGAAAGCATACTCGAAGATTTAAAAGAAGAAAACATCCCTAAATCTTAGAAATTCTTCAAGTCATCTCATGGGCAATTTCGAAAAAAAAAAATAGTTCCGAGTGCTTCACGTTAATTAATAGAACTTCGGAAGTATGACAAATTTTTCTTATTATTTTTTTAAAAGTATAGAGAATCAATAATCAATAATAAAAAAAAAAATCGACTATTTGAACATTTTGGATGTATGTAACCCCTCAATCCGTTCATTTATACTCCTATTTTTTTAAATTAGAAATTTTTAGCCTTAGCTATTTTTTAATTTATTTATAATGGTCCTGAATTTCGAATTGTAAAAATTAGTTTCCCATTTAACGAGTTCTATTGTCGGAGACTGTAGAATTTCCTGGTCAAGTCGTACAAGTCAACGACATGTTCGAATACTTAAAGAACTATATTTTATTTTATGTTTCTAATTAGATCATGCATTTTTCTTATCGTTGTAAGGAAGTTAGAAAATTAGTGACTGTGAATTAGTAGGTACTTAATATCTTGCAATATCTTTAGTCTATTATTTTTGAATTAAATTAGTTGTTGGTTGCTATAAAGACCTCCTTGATTTGATTAGATTTAAAATGGTTACAGGATATGAAATAAATAAATCACTTTTAATCTTAGCTGGAATCAGTGCAAAATGACATAGGGGAAGTAGCATGTGCCGCTCATCGTGCACTGGACTGTAATCACATCCAATCAATGAATCTGCCCCCGTCATCATCCAGTGCATCTAGGCTAAACTAGATAACGTGGTCGCGGATGTTGATCCACTTGACGGAAGGCACTTGAGCCGCTTATATGAAGATATATATGAATACTCCTACAATCGTTTCATATATCGGGTAAGGCCCGAAACCCGGCAGTGGTAATGAGATGTTGTCAACACAACGTCAATGTTTAAATGAGCGAGCATCCAGACTCATTACCGGGTCGCGACCAAACGGGAAGACGGTCAGCCGACTGTCGGAGTCTTTAAATATATATACAAGATATATCCGAAGAGGTTTATCTTTTGCACTCCCCCCATTATCCCATTGAGGGGACACTGTAGATGTCGGCCCGGCCCCGATTAGGAGCCACTACCGTGGCCTCTGTGGCGTCCGCTGGACCAGCAGTAGCGAACCGTGAAGACAATTGGAGTCACTTTTCTGTCAATCCAAAGGAATGCATCGCACTTAATCTTCGTTGATTAAACTAAACTAAGCCGATTGGTAATTGAGATTATAGTCTCGGTGGTTTGGGTATCATCATCGGCGCGCGTTAATTAATCATATGCGAGGCGTACGCGCCAGACGCGGTCGCGCTCGCGGAAAGAGGACATATAGTCTCAGTCGCGTCGCGAACGTAGACGCCACACTTTTATGGTAGATGGGGATGCTGGATCAGTGTGATGCATCCCGCGATCTGTCACACCATCCGTTGGCGGTAAGTAGCTGCGCGAACATATTTCATCAATTGATGAGCAGCGACAACGGAAACGCGGGCGGTTCTTGTTAAATAATAAAACAATTAACGAGCCGCAGAAGCGAACGAAATCACAATTTGATGCGCCATCAATGGATCGTATGATCGTGTGTGTGCACGTATGAGTTCGCGACACGGCGTCAATATAGCGACAAAATGACGCCATCGACGGATGAGTGGATGGTAGCGGCTGGATCCGTTAAAATTGATAATTTTATTAATTACTTCTAATTAACATGTCCCTCTGACTAGTGATGGAGGTGATGGCGGGGTCTTACGATATCGTCATATTTTGATGGAATTGGTGCATCTGGGATATCTGTTCCATTCCCTCCCGTCTTGTGTACCGCTCGCGATCTTCAACATATGTCTGATATGTTATGCTTATGCGTCACGGCATAGGCATAGGGGTCCATTTGCAGAGATGACACTCGTCTTCATATAGGGCCGCAATGATGCTACTGTTGATTAACAGGGAGTGATTAATTGATGGCTATTAGAATTTTTAGTATGTGGCGGTGGGGTAATTGCATTTGAATGGTCAATTTAGGATCATTGCGACCACGACCTTGTTAGCATTAGATGCGGATCTTACCAATTAAAAGTTTATTGAACTATCACACCACATTACAGTACGACCGAGGACAATTGATGTGGGATATTTTTGTAATCCTTATGCAAATAATTATCTTGTTTGTAAATTAATTTTCCTTTTTGTTAGAAAATGTAATAAATGAAATTACATAGGGTATTTCACTTTTTCTGATCATGATAGACTTAAAAATGTTTAGGTCACACTATTCCATAACCGATTGATAGTAAAAGTTTTTTTTAAAAAAATATATTTAGGTTTTTTGGCATAATAAAATAACATACAAATAAAAATTTATAGCTTACTCAGCATTGGCTTGATCAAGTTCAGTCCAATGGTTTTTAAGATAAAGTAGACAAGTAGACAGAAAATAGACTACACTTACTTCGCCTTCCACAATTTCCTACCTGAAAAGTTTTGGATTGATCGTTTCAATGGTATGAACGTGATTTAAAGACTCGTCTTTAAATTTGTCTAGATCCTGGAATTATAAATAGAAAAAAATGAATAAACGTTGATTTATGTGTTTATTTAAATTATTCTTTTCATTTTTAGGCACATTTTGTTTTATTTAAAGTGAACTAGTCTAAGGTTGAAGAAAGTTCTTTAGAATTTCTTGTATTTTTAGGCGTGCAGCCAAAAAAGTTACGAATCCGATCGAATTTAAATTTGACAAAATTGTAGAACATGTTTGCCCGCGTATCCATCAGAGGTAAAAGAATTTTAAAATTATGTTTAATTTCCTTACAAATGGGGTCCGAAATTTAAAGCGGGGATTACAAAGTTGTTATCACATGATAAGGGATTTATTTAAACATTTTGGTTTACATCATTTTTTAATTTTTCGTAATTTTTTATTTATGACCAAAAACCCATTCAACCCCTCTAAGATCAGGGTCTAAGAAATTTTCCCTCTTTTTTGCATGCTATAGAATCTTCAGTGCTCAAGTTCCATTAGGATTTGGTAGGTTTTTTAAAATTATCATGATATTAAATTTTGAATTCTTCAAATTGTCATTTAATTTTCAATTGATTTGCCATACAAGTTCGTATTACTTAGCCATAGGTGGAGTAGGGTACATTCAGTAAATTTCCCACATGGTCAGAAAGTAGCTACTTAACGTAGATAAGATACACGATGCAAAAAGATTCCTTTCGCGGGTATACCACAAAGTCAAGCTAACTTCAACGAGAGGGCTACCAGTGTTGTAATTTGCCGGAGAGAATCACAAATTGCCGATCACGGATTCTATGTCGGACATGGAGCCGTCGGCTACCGAGGAAGAATTTACTGGTGACCTGTACCGTGTTTGTTTATCCCTTCATGTTTGGCGACATACCGTGAATTTAAGCATTTCGTTACAGGTAGAGTAGGTACAGGAACCTGTGACTACCTGTGACTGCTTAGCCAGCCATGTTCACGGCAAATTCGTTTTACAATTCTCACTTTGACAGGCAGGCATTGTTTATGGCCACCGGTCCTGTTGGGGCCTATAGGCGCAAGTATTTTCCCTTAAATTCAATGTTCAACGTGCGATTTTATCGTTTTATCGACAAAATTCTCCATCCGTTTTGGTTTCCTCAAGTTTTTCTTTTTTTTTTTCTTCATCTTGACAACGATTCCTTCTAGGAGTTTTTCTCAAGTCTTAAATGATTTAAGCGAGTAGAATTCATCTATTTAAGATTTGTATTTTATGTTTAGACACGTTATCCTTTATCAAGTTATTGTGAAAATTAGAAAACAGTTTTTTTTTTTTTGTGATATGAAATAACGTCTAAGTGAAATCCAATCCTTCTGGATGTTGAACCAAATGATGTCTATAGATGACCTACATTTTTACTATTCATTAAATAAATGCATATGAAACGACTGTCTGGGGAAAACAAAGTTCTAAGTGATAAAGGACGTTTATAGACGGAAAATTAATCAAAAAAATAATATAACTTGATTCTGTAAAAATTCTAGATCGGAATTCTCAAAAACTATGAAATTTTCAAAGAAAACAAAAGTGTTTTTTCCTCGTTCATCATTGATAAAAAAGTAAGTCTCAAGATGTTAAAGATTTCTCGTAGATCTAATGCAATATCAAATTATGAATGTGAAAGTTATGAAAGATAGTAGTAGAAATAAAATATATCCCAATCTGATAAATCAATCAATCCCTTTTAATTGACTCTTTAATTTATTATCAATATCAAAGATTTTGCGGTTTGTTCAGGAAGTACCTGATTATTTAAAAATACAAAAATTAAAAAAAACACTTCAAAAAATACAAAGACAAAACCCTCCATGAAATAGGGCAATTTAGGCAAGATTGTAAAATTAAACAGCCATTAAATGAGAAGCACTCAGGTGAGCATATACGGCACACATGCGTCCATAACTAATCGACGAGACATCTTCGACAGCCCCTCAGTGCCATCGTCGAATGTTTCGTATAAATTTCAAAATCTTTATAGCCCCGTAAATCTGTCCAAGGCAAGAAAATTCACTTGATGAACGCAAAGTGTGCCGAACAATTTCAATTTATAGACGGCACCAATGCAACACGTAAAGACACCATTCCATTCCAGGAAAACGTATCCCAGGATGGTGTAAAAAGACAACACTTTGACTTGATCTTAGTGCCAAACATTGTTACTTCTTAAGTGTTCTAGATTTGTCTAGGGATTTTCAAGGGTACTATCAAAACGATATAAAGAAATATTCCATTTCAGATGTTCAATTGTGTAAGGATCGTGAAATGTATGGTCAATAATGAATACCATCAGACGGCAATTGTTTTTATTGTTTTAATCTATCAGATGAGAATATCAGAGGTGTCTAGAATCCACTTTATAACCCACTCAATAGTCGATTGTGCGGCAATAATTCTTTAGACGACAGTTAACACTTTGAACTGTTAAAATGGGTTTTTGATGATGTTTTTATTGATAGTCCATCGTAAATTGATGGACCTGTTCTTAGGAAAGTGAAAACCACAAATCTTCCATTTATGGTCTATAGAACAATTTTAGATAAAATGTTATTTTTTTTTTTTGTTTTGTTTAACGAAATGCTAAAACCCCTCCCTCTCGCACGATTAACCATCGTTATCAATCATGGATAAGAAACACCGGAAACCAGGTAGCAACCACCTACACGAATTTTATCACACTTTCAAGTTCTCATAGGTGCATCGAACCCGGTGTTCTCTGTTCAGGGTAAGGTGTGATTCGCTTGCACAACCAACAGCAGCGGCGGCAGCTTGCAGCATAACACCCAAAGAGGCTGTAGTGCCCCGCAGAACCTTTCATGCCCAAAAGGCGAAACCCCATCGTCTTTATAGGCAAAAGGTAAAGGTAAATTTCCGCGCTCTCCTGCGGCCACTCTTAGACCCTGGACGAGATTCGTAACACAAGAGCTGCATTGTCCCCGTGTAGGAAATTTGTTTTTCAGCACTCTCCTCTGTACGCTCCTTATCTTTACGTCTAGGATGGTGCAGTACAATTTGCTTATGTTACCTTTATCTCAGCTAGTCACACCTCTTATCTTGACAATTTATCAACAAGATAAGGAACAAATTCATTTCCACCCTTTTTCTTAGCGGTCGCTAGCGTTACGTTTGGCGTTTCCTTATAAATCGCTACAACCAGTGGCACCTAATGCAAGTCAACTTTCGTGGGACGGGAATCGATTATTCTAAGCCATGTCTTAGATTTACTGACAAGAGGTGGGAAGGTAATGGAGGTGTGGACGTTTTATAATGAACTTTTACTCTTATTTTACAATACATTAAAAATTTTACTATTAAAATTTTGTTTTTTTTTTATTTATTTATTTTATTTGTTTAAATTTTTTAAGTGTTTTAGGGATAAAGAAACACTTTTTTTTTTTTAAAAATACCACGACAATTTGCTTCTTTCTTCAGGAATTTTTAATTAAAAATAATTAACTATTTAACATTTTCTTAAAAAAAAATTATTTAAAATTAATAAAAATTTATCTAACTTTTTAAATAAAATTAATTTTAAGTAAAACTGAAAATAAAGTTATGAATTTTAAGAGTAGAAAAAAAAAAATTTCTTTTAAGGATATACAAAAAGTGGGTTAAAAATTAGAAAAGGTAATCTTGCTTTTCGAAAGTATAGACCAATTTGAGTTAAAAATTAAACTAGGATCAGTTTTTAAAAAAAATAGTGGCTACCAGTTTTCAGGTAAAAAACGAAAGAAAACAAGTTAAAAAGTCTTATTATTCTTCTATTCTAGACTTTTTAAAGACTTTTGCTGTGCTGGTTGTGATTTTTTACGTAATTTGGTGTGACAAAAACGATAAAAAATTATATAATTTTATCTTGCTTCCTTTGCACCTGCTCATTAATGTTATAAAGACAATTCTTAACTATAAGAAAATGAAAAAAAAACTTTCTATTCTATTCCTCGTGGAAATTGGAAAATATTCCTTTTAAAAATTCCCATCAGATCCACTAGAAAATAATTTTAAATCGTTTATTTTATAAAAATTGTCCTTTTCTGTTTTTTTCCAGTGCTAATTTTAATTCATCATAAATATTCTGTTTGAAAAATTTATTTTTACTTTATTATTTAATCAATTGTAGTTAAACATTATTTTTCGAATTATTTCAGAGTGATAAAAAATCACTAAAGTAATATTTTTTAATTAATGGAACACGTTTAATATTCTCTTGCGATACTCCTTTCATATAAAAATAAAATTCAATGAGATCTTATATCAGTGAAATATGGAAATATTATTAAAATTTTCTTTTTTTTTGTTTTACTAAAAACTACATTTGAAAATCACATCACGAACTTTCTATAAAAGTAATAAATTTTCAATCGAACCCACAACTTGTTACCTGTAGGAATGTTATCAATCGAAAGGAACATTAATAGGCTTCTCCAAAGAAATCTTCCAAGAAAAAGAAGGATCGTGACGTGAAATTTGTCAAACACTTTCTAAAACGGATCCGACTTCTTCTCGCTAAGATTTTAAAGGCTCTTTTTCACCCACTTGTACCTTTCATTCAATCGCCTACCTGTAGAATAAGTTCCGAAAAAAAAAACAAAAAAATAAAAATAAAGAAAACCCCATGGCACACAGAAAAACCGAAATCCGTTCCTTGACTCTTTGATGCCCTCTTAAATCTTATTAACGACGACATCCGATTAATTTCGAATTCAATGCACTCCCGGGCCACCGCTCGTTCACCTGGTCAAGTGAGGGAAGGATACAGATCAGATCGATCGGTAGGATGGTGATCGACCTTCTGCCCTCGAAACGCATGTTGTCCATGGTCTAAAAACAAGACCGATATGACAGATAGTCGCAATAAGTCAAAACGGCCGGAGGAGTCTGTTTTGATTACGTACGGGGCGTCGGCGGCAGCCAGGTATGTTCATTTACCTGTATTCTATCTATTTATTGACCGATGTATCCAGGTATTGTTTGAGAAGAGAAATTCTTTCGCTTCTTTCATATCTTCCCAAAAAAAAAAAAAAAGTTCTTCTTATTCAATTTATTTTTTAAGTCCCCGCAGGGAACATTTTTTTCACGGTCACTTTTTCTCTTTTGTTTCGGACATGCCACACTGAAATGGTACAGAGTAAAGGATGCTGTAAAACAGTTGAAGCATCCCATATTAGCACCTGTTGGAATTTTTCTCCTGTTTTTAACATCGATCCTAGAGGTGGTCGAAATGCATTACGTTACGGCAAATAACAACAAAATAAATTTAAACTGACCGCAAGGTGATTTATTTGTCCACTGGATGCTTGCGGTGGGCACGAATGATTTATTCGCGTTCAAAGATCGTGAAAGAGATCGTCACTGATAGCTACGCGATCCGCACTGAGGATACCCGGCCATAGTATCGATGCCAGGCGACTACAAATTGATACCTAATGGGCTGTGATTCTCTAGAAAGGTATAGTGTTATATTTCAGACGGTATGATATGCTAAAAATCGTTGTGGGAAATGTTTGTTTGGTCATTGAGATAATTTCAGTTTGTTTTTATTTTTTTGTCTAGTAAAAATCTCGGTAATGTGTCAAAGAATCCCTAATTTGTTTTATATGAAACAATTAAAGGGCTAAAAATAAACTAAAGATGGACATTTTTCTATTTTTAAATGTATTCGGTATTGTAGCAAGTGATCTTGATGGATCTAGACGGCATCTTAAATATGGATTGCTTCGAAGGTGATCGGTCTCATTTTACAGGAAAAATAAACCTTCCGAATGGATCGTAAAATTCTTAATTGCCCGTTCGAACTGGCAAGAAAAGTCAAAAGAGTTAAGAGGACTATTTTGGTTTATTTATTGCTTGTGCTATGCTAGAGCATCCTTTGATTTTATGAGAATTCTGTTCTAAAAAGTAAACGTGACAAAGTTGTTAGCGCATATGTAGGACTTTTTGTTGATTTTATTTTTAATGTAGCATTTTTATAATTTATCGCGTTTCAAAATTATTTCAATTACATCGATCAATTTGGTTCTTTTGAAGTAGTTTACTTTAATTCTCAAGAAGTTGTACTTTTCCAAAAATACTAGTTTTGTTTTTTTCTTTAAATTTTTAAATAAATTAATAATATTTTAATAATAAAATATTTTTATTGTTATATTTAGCATTGCTAACAAATTTAAGAAGTAATAATAGTGATGTTTATATTAAAAGAAAGAACATATTCGTTGATGTAGTAAACCGAAACCTCTTTTTACGCGGATTGTTATGTAAAAAATAAATTTTTTATTCGATTTTTATTAACTTTAACTTGATAAAATTTACTTCAAAGTTAGAAAAAAATTTGTAATTTTAAAAATAAATAAATAAAAGTGTTTTATTCATGGGTAATTCCCCGAATTAGATTTAGAAACAAACTTCACTTTTTTCATGAAGTCAGTAGTTTCTTTAAGCGTATTTTTTTTTTAAGAACATATTTATCGCGTAAAAAATAATTTTAGTGTATTTGGGAAAATTTTCATGCATGAATTGTGGGCAAAAGTTTAAAATCGCAAATTTAAAATGTGAACTTAAACAATCCGAAGTATTTTTAAATAACAATCTAAACAATTTTTAAAATACGTAAAATGTTTGGTTTGTTATCGAGAAATGTTTGAAGCATATTTAGGGATTGTTTAAAGTATGATTGTGTTTATGTTTATAAAGTTTAGAATTTTTGGAAAACATTTCTCTTGTGAAAATTTTCGATTGTTTTAATTAATTAATATTGTAATTAAGTAAATATGACTGAATGTAAAAGGTGGTTATAAATTTAAATAATATTTGCAATCATAATCTGCATTAGCCTATATTTTGTTTTTTACTAGATAAACTTGCATAGTTCAGCTCTTTAAATCAGATTATTCTAGAGCATACAGTTCAGCCATTGAACTATGTCTTGTCTAATTAATTTCGAATCACGAAAGTACCACATATGACCTGAAGGCATAACCATTGACAGAGAGAGAGAGAGCCCAGAAACAGACTTTACGCTAATAAACCTGAACAAGTCACGTACGTAATAAACCGAAGAATCATAGAAAAGCACCGGCACCGCATGACACTCTGAAAAGAAAGCAATAATTTTCCGGATATAAAATTCATTGCTATTCCAAGCGAAAACGGACAAAAACGGTTATATAAACAATGTGACAGAGGCACGCATAGATTCACACCTTTCAGGTGAAATGAAAATAGTTAAATAGTGTTAAATCGGACAATCGGATCCTGAAAGTTTTTATTATATTGATGGTATAGGTATGATTATATTAATACATTATTATAAAATCGCGATCGTGAAAAATGACTTGATCGGAGGTATGCAAATGAAATTTGATACTATTACTTTTATAACTGAAAAATATACTCGTGATCTGGGATAATTCATTGATTAGTCCTTGGCAATACTGAAGGAGACATTGTCCAAGAAAATTAAGACACCTCATGGTTTTATATTGCTTGTTGTACCTGTGCATTCGTTTTACACCTTTTTATTATTATTCTTCTTCTTCTTTTTCGCAATCTTAATCGTCTGTGGTGCGCGTGTTTGCCGACAGAAAAGTCCGAACATGACGTCCAGCCAGATCAGATACAACCGAAAATTATTAATTCGTCGAGGCCAAGTTATTGGCTAGTCATGCGGTGAAATGTTTATTCGATTCCATGACCGAGATGCCTACTAATTGATAACTGGCATAGTCCCGGTAAAGGTTCAACAACAACAACAATAATAATATTCTTTCACCTGTGCCAACCCGCGCACACCTACGGCAACACGATCATGGTACACTGCTCCTGGCTGACTCTTCTCGGGAGATCTTTATGACCCGATGGAAGTGATTTTCCTTGAAATTGTCGGAGCTCCTTCCTTTCTATCCCCTCATATTGATTCAAATAGCGTGCAACCAAATGGAATAGTCGGGAGATTCACGTTTTTGGCTTCTGTTGAGATTTTTGTCTTAGTCTTTATTTATTTCATTTTTTTTAAAAATAATAAGAAAAAAAAAAAAGAAAGATCATTCTACAGAATTTTTGACATCTTCTCATATTTATGAGCTGAAAAACTCCAGGGGTCCATATCAAGACTGTTTTACCTGTTTATATTGTTGGGAAACAATTAGACGACAATAGCTCCTATGGGTACCCCATTCCGATAGATAATCAACAATAAATTCGAAATAGAAAATACATTCCAATTAAACGGTTGAGAGTGCATCAACTCACAGAATGCGGTCGCACGATTTTCTGACCTAATCACATACTTTTCGCGGAATATCTCCTATCGATAGAATATTTGAGAGAGGTCGTCTCTTATGTAAACGGGCTACTCTTTGAAATTCTTGATTTATTCAAAATAGGTATCTTTATTCTGATCAACAAGATTCTATTTGTAAAAAAGACTGAATTTTAAACTATTTCAGACACCGCTATTTGTTGGGGCATTATTTTTTTTTTCAATATTAAAATTTATGAAAGTAAAATGCTAGAAAAAAAAAAAATTATAAACAGTCTGTTTGTTCGCGTATTACATAAAAACTACTGGATGGATTTTTATAAGACTTTCATTGTTAGTTAACATTTAAATCATCTTCGAATATAAGCAATAAATTTTTATCTTATGTCTAAAATTATTGCCTTTTATGGAAATAAAATAAAATTTTATCCAAAGATGGTGAAATTTTAAATTGATTGAGGGAGGCTGGATGATGTTCAATAGGGATGAATCTAATAAAAATTTCTATAAAACATTTGTGAAATCAAGTGTACAATTTAAAGTTGCAGATTTATTTGGAAAACAAGGGGGTCCATTCAAGGAATATCACAGGAGATAAATAAAATGGTATTATATGAGTATAAAGATTAAAATTCTTCACTAAGTGTAAAAGAAAAATAAGATTTAATGAAATGATTTATTTTTTATAGTCGTTTATTTATAAATTCTTATAATAAATGGAAATATTTTTTGATTAAATCAATTGTTCATTTTCTTGAATGATCTCTTATTTTTTATATTAAAGAAATAATTTTCGGGAAAGTAAAATTCAATTAAAATAATAAATTAAAAATAGTTAGTGTTTAGTGTATTTTATAGTTTTATTAAATATTATTTTTAGTTTATTACAGAAAAATAAAAATATTACAGAAATTTAGTAACGTTTGACAAAATTTTTTAGTTGATTTAAACGGAAATTTTTAAATATTTCAATCTATGAATAAATGAACTTACACTACTTTAAAATGAAAAGGGTCATATAAACTAAAGATGTTTTATTTATTAATTATGGTTGTTTAGATAACTTTGATTTTTAACAGCCTGTTGTTTTTTTACCATGTTTAACTAGAAAATTATATTTTTAACCGCATAATCTGGTTTCCTATATCGTGAACTAAAAATTGCACTGCTACCTCTTTATAACGCGAACTAACGTTGGTGCCCCGTATAACGCTCTTAAAAATTGCTGATTAAAATGCATTTGTGAAATGAATTGCGTTTTTTAATTGATTTGAAAATCACAGTTTTGCATTAACCTTTGTGTGATAAGGAAAATTTATTTAAAGTCTATAGAGAATTAGTTTTAGTATTTCTAAAAATAATTTATTTTATTCTAAAAGTGCTATTTAAGTAAGGCAATATTTTTTTTTACTATTTTTTATATGTCAGAAATAAGAAATAATACTTTTTAATAATGACGAAGAAATTGGACCGGTACCCAAAAAAAACAGGAACTTGATTTTAAGCGATTCTTACAGTGATTCGATTTTAGTTTTACCTAACATTTTACTTTAAGGTATTTTCTGTACATAGAACGAAAAAAAAATTTTACGATTTTATTGTTGTAAAATTAAATGAAAATCATATTAATTTTGTACTCTATTTAATTTTAATTGTTTTGCGCTCTGGGTCCCGTATAACACGTTTCGTCTAATTTTTGAAATCCGGGTCATTTTATTGGCATACCTAAAAGACTATAAAACTAGTGTCTCTCAGTATATTTGTAATACTTGAAAAGTCAGCTGTATTTTGTGATAGTGTATTTTTATTGATAATACACTTCTTCATATGATATAACCCCTATTACATTAAATTTTCGATGAAATACTTTAAGATAGTTTTTCTTAATTCCAAGAAAAGGGTGGCATCATCAAAAGAAACCCCTGAACGGAAAATAATTACAAATGTCCAAATGAGTAATATAACATTCAACTTTAGCTCCTGAACAAGATCTAAGTTATAGACCGAGGGCACCAGTATCTTCGTATCCTAATCTTTACGACTTTTCTCTCAGAAAACAAAAAAAAAAAAAAAAACCACATCCCATCAGTACGGACAATTCGAGACCATCATCTTGGAAGAAACCAATAATTTCTGGGTAAAACTGGAAGATACCATAAATCTTCACCCTTATGTATCTGACGGGTATAACTACTTTCCACGGAATCTGGGCGTTTAGCCCCACACGTCATAACCATTGAGAACACGAATGAAAAGGTCCCAGGAATAGTCCGAAGTGGACGATTGTGAGGCGCGATAGTGGCCCTGACCGATGCTCTAAAGATAGTTATCCAATTAACACGGAGTGAATTTGTAAAATGCTCGTAAAATTTAGAAAGGATTCAATTAACTGCCGACTACTGTCTTGGCTTATAACTGCGCCCTTTTTCCGGGTTTGATGGGCATCCGCCATGCTGCCCGCTGGTTGTTGTAGCCTTGTTTAAGGATTTCTTTTATTCCTACGTTTTTATTTGTTTTGCGTGACATGAGAAAATGTGATCCTTCAACCGGTAGCTGCCCATATCTGGGCACGGGGATTCTCTAGACTGAGGAAGCCCTATTTTCGTGCAGTAAACCGCAACTGGACGGCGGCGGCTGTCGGGTCTGGATTTTATGACCATTTTCAGAGGAAAGTCGTAACTGATATTTTTTATTTTGCTTTCTAAAAAAAAAAAATGACCACATACAGGCCGGAATTACGAGTAGAAGTCATCGATTTTACGATTTTCAAATGAATTTCTTAAGATTAATTCTTGAAGAAATTTAAACGCCATAAAAGAGAATGTCCTGATTTTATTTTATTTTATTTTTTCTTTTATGGAATCCTCAGATGATGCAGGTCGATATTTTTTTAATGGTCTCGATGTTTCTGAAACATCCCGATGGGATTGTAAAAGTGCCCGCGCCATAATTAACTTTTACCCGACTCTAAAGAGAAGTCTGTTTAAGAAAAAAAAAACAAAAACGAAGAACTTTGTAGGCCAAAAGAAGTACCTACACGGATCCAATTGACCCCCAGCCCCTCCCAAGATGCGTAAACAAACACTTGAAGGGTAATGCATCTGGAACGACTTGGCGCTTCCTTTTTGGACTTCTGTTTATGCGTTTGATCAGAATCGGGCAGGAGATAAAAGAAAATTTAATGGTGTTTAAAAAATTTATTTTTGGTAGCAAAAGGGCCCACCCAGAAACTGATAATGTAATTAAAATACTTTTAAAACTTTAAGATGCCGAATAGTTTAAGATCTATGACGATATGGAAGTGTAATGAAACTCCAATATAACGCTTGGACCCACAACGCGTTATAAAAGGTATCGCGTTATAGGAGAGATATAAATAATGTACTATATTGAAAAAGAGCCTAATATAAGGGATAGTGCTACAAATGGGAGTGCTATGTGGAAGTTTCTTTTACTTTCTTCATTAATTAAAAGTAAATCTTAAAAATTAAAAAAATTAAAAAAAATTAAATAAATTAAAATTAAATGAAAAATTTTAATTATAAAAAATAAAATTGTGTACTTCACGTTTAAATTTCTGAAGACTAAAAAAAAAAAACGATAACATTTTTTATTTATTTTTATTTTTTGCTTTATTATTTTTTAAATAGTCGGTAATAATAAAATGATGATTAATCGAATTTTCATTGTATCTAAATTGTTAAATATACTCGTTTTATTTTAAACAATAAAAGTCAATTAATAAAATAGGAAAAAAAAAATAAATAAATAATTTAATTGCTTTAAATTAAATAAGAAAGAAAATAGAAGATATGTTTAAAAGATTTTTTTGTATTATAAAATTTATTAATTGTTTTTTTTTTTTTTTAATTTAATTGTATTGTTGCAAAAGGTAAAACAAAAAAAAAAAAAAGTGAAAACAAAAGGGGGAAAAATTAAATAATTCTCATTAAGTGAATACCATCACTCCTCCGATGTGCTATCAGTCATAAATGGTTAATGCGAGTACTGTGCACCCTCACGTCTACACGTGCTCCGACGAAATTTCATTAGTTCCGCATCAGCGATGCCATCAGCCAGCCACTAAGTCATTAAATGGATAGAATTCAGCCTATCGCGGCCATTGATGAGGACTCGGTATGACTTTTATAAACGTATATACATTCAGACTGGACACTGTCCAAAGGGGGTATCGCATCAGTGGCATGACCTGTCGTCATCAATATGCACACCAGAGGACCAATGATAAAATCAGTCCCGCGTGATCGTCTGTTTTTCTAGAGAATCTAAGAGTCTATGGGGCTCATTAAATACGAATATGATGGTTACGGACCAATTGCCATTTGTTTCACCTTTCAAAGTGGCTCTCATGTAAAATTAATTACACAAATAAAATTGAATATGAGGGAAAAAATATTTAGAGTTTTGTTTTTCTCATTTTTATTTTTATTTTTATTTTTTTTTTTAATTCTTCAACAAAAATTGTAAAATTTAGTAGTTCCGTCATCGGTGATCATTTGTCATCGGTACATGGCCGAACCAATATGAGCTTGGACAGGCGGATTTCCTGTCATACCTGGATGGTGACACCGCTAATATTCAATGCTTCTAATGATATTCGAATGTCCATTGAGAGACAATTGTTTAACTTCATCAGAAGGGCTTTATGCACGCTTGTAACCCTGAATACATGTCAGATTTAACCATTCAACAAATATTGTGAAGGTAGACCATTCAGGTCATATGATGGTCGGATGATCTTTAAGTGAATCGAAAAAGCTTATATTTAACATAATTTTCTGCAATCATTGAGACGAGTACTGGTCAAATTCTGTAAGCTTTGAATTTTTGGTATTCCAAAAACATAGCACAACTTTGATTAGGTCAATTATTTTTTTAAAATCAACATTTGTGAGAATGGACATTTGACTCATTCTAAGGGTGCTATAGCTATCCCTCGAGATACACGGTACTTAAGTTACACAGACAAAAATTGCAGTATTCCCTTAAGTTGCAAAGGATTTGAATTACACGGTTTTACATCAATTTTTATTAAAAAATGATTAAATATAAATCCTTTTTCTTCCTGCTCTCGAAAAGTGGAAATTTGCATGGCACTATCGGGTTCGACTTACACGGAACCAACTAACCATGTAACTCGGGGGGCACTTGTATTTGTTTTTTATTTCAAGCTTAAAAAATAAAAACAAATAATAAAAAACAGGCAACACACACCTTCGGAAGTAGTAGTGAATATATCAGGAAATCTTTTTTAAATAAAAGTCCTTTTTGATTTTTTTAATTTCTTGAAGAAAACATTGGCTTTTCTTAGAAAGAAAACGCTATTAAAATGTACACTCATCCCCTAATTTACATGGTAGATACGATACACGAAAAATCGCGTAGATCTAAACCGCATAAAACAGTACGCAGAATGTATAGATCAAATTAAAACTTAAACCGTGTAAATCGAATCAAATAATATAATATAAGGAAATTTCATAGATTTTCGTAATAATTGCGTAGAATGAAGCAAAAATTTTATGGAAAAATTCAAATTAAAGTTCTAGAGTATTTACACAACATTCGAACACACAAATTTATCACGTAATTTATGAAAAACATAAACATAAATCTAAAATTATCCAAAATATGTTACGAAATTGACTAAGGGCTTTTTTTAAATGATTTTTCTTTTTTGTTAAAAATTTAGTATCAAGATTTGTGTTGTAATTGAGTTTTGTGAATTAAATAAAAATAAATTATAAAATATAAAAATAAAAACCGTGTAAAAGTGAAACCGTGTAAATAAAGAGTGTACATAGTCAAAAATTAGATTTTTACAAGATCATCAAAAATTACATTTTAAAATTCTTTACAAATCTAAAATTCCCAGAAAAAAAATGTTATAGATTTAACATAAGCGGGTTATGTTGCGTTTTTTCTTTCGGACGGACATAATTCTGGCCTTTTAAATATTTTAAATTTATAATTTAATTTAATAAGATCTTAATGTAGAATCTTTTCTAGAAAACTAGGAAAAAATATTTTTTGAATATGCTCAAAATCACTAGAAATTACATTTAATAAAATATTTACATTATTTTTTAAATTTCCATCTTAAAAATTATTTGAATAAATAAAATACAAACATTTATGCGTTTCAATAATTAATTTTGTTTTTAATTATCAATAAATGCATCAAATAAAAAATTATAACAAAAGGCGTTGTAAATAAAAAAATAAATATAAATTAAAACTTAATTCATTTTTAATTAAGAAAAAATTTTAGAAATGGATCATTGAAATTATAAGAAAATGCATATAAAAATTATTTAATTAATTTCAAATAAAATCCAAATAATTAAAATAGAACACTATTAAATAATTTTAATATTACTCATAAGTTTAGTCAATTTCGTGTAAGAAAAACTGATCTCTTTAACGCGATATCCACCTTTCCTCTTTTTATTCCTCAAATAAAATTCTTCATTACACTAAACTTTTAATTGTACGTTATTTTTTAATATTCTGAAGGTTAAAAAGAAGACTTCTTGTCGGAAGTGTTAAAAATCTTTGTGGGCTTTATGCCAGTATATTTTTTTCGAATGTAATCAAAAGTCGTTAATCTAAACGATGTGATCAATTAACAAAAAAAAAAAAACAAAAATGAACAATGGCAATATTTTTTTAAAAATTCATTTAAATTCATTACCTTTTTGAATTTTTTGTCTGTGTTTAATCCTAAGAACTAGAATTAGAATAAAAAACTTCTTATGGCATTTTAAAGAAATCTTTAAAAAAAAATAAAAAATTAACGTGCTTTATTTAAATGAGAGCTTTCGTGAGAAAATAATGTAGAAAATTTTAGACGTGATTAAGCGAAAAAAAACAACATAATTAACGATCTTATTTGTTTTATTGGCTAATCGAAAATTTGGTATATGAGAAAAATTCTGTTCTCCTAAAGATTTTTAAGATCAAATGTAAGTTCAAAGAATTTAATATTTCCTAAGATACGACGATGCCTTGAATTGCTCCAGAAATAAGTGGGAACACGAACTGGGATCGGGCATAAATCGTCTGCGCCTTGTTAGCGCATAAACAAAATCAAGTGCCGCAGGTAATTTTATGACACCTCTTTTGATTATGAAAGATTTCGTGGAATCCAAAACTGGTAGCGCTCTCGTGGATTTGTGGACATTGTCGCTTTCTGCTTTTTCTTCCTCTCATCGTCGGAGTCTGTGTTTTTTTTTTCTTTTTTTTTTGTCATTTTGTTAACAAGTTCCTTCTCGCGGTGTGGTCACCACTGTGTGCTGTGTGATGTTACCACACTTCAGGTGTACCACACCGCACCGCATCACCATCGTTCTGATAATGAGGTCCGGCGGAACCTTCCTGCTGCTACTGTCGTCTCATTGCCGTTTTTGGTGGCCTAAAAAATCAGTTGTCGAGGGCCAAGAACTTATTCGTTCTTTTCCAAAATTCTAATAAACCTTTTCTTTGCCTTTTTTTTTTTTTTTTTGGTATATAGAAAGGTTTTTGGATGGCCAATGTTTCGCCGAAAAGAAGACATTAAGAATGAAAATTGCCGTGATTTACTGGAACTATTTCGGTGGTTTGATGAACGACTTTTGACCACTTTGGACAGGTAATATAAGAAAAAAAAAAATAATAAGAAAAACTATATGACAAGACAAGAGGACAAGAGAAAGACTAAAGATACTATGCCTTACTTATGTGTGTTATTGTCTTTACGATTTCTTGGAACATTTTGCAAGTTTTGTTAATTTTTAATGCTTTCTGGCCGTTTGATTTCGGTTGAATTTTTACTTTATACGTGCCATGATGGTTGGGCAACTATCGCTTCTAGTTAGTGTACTTCTTTACCTGCTTTGTGCCAATGAGAATTAGACAAAATTTTTATTATTCCGTTTGATGAGAACCCGCCACGGACGGGAGTGACAAATTTTTATGGGAGTTCCCATGCCTTTGTATGCCGCCGAATTTTTATTGCTTGTAAATCATTTAAGACAGGTTGTATACTGCACTTCGGTCCATTAGAATGTTGGTCAAGAATTGCAAAAAGGATTGGATGTCTAGTACAGAACTCCATTGCTTTTTTTTTTTACTTTGTATGGAAATTTTAATAGAAGATTTTAGCTACAAATTATGAAACAAAAATTAAGTTTGTAGTCATACAAAAAAATATCATTTTCTTAAGTTTATACAATTAAGAACTTAATTTTTTCCATTATTTGAGTAATATTGATTTTATTTTTATTAAATTTTTCCCGAAATCTTGACATAAAGACATTTGCGTTCTTTATTTATTATAATTAATTTTTTTTTTTAGTCCATTTGCCGAGCTAAATACAGAACGTGGGATATTTACACTTTCATTTATCAATTCTTAGGCATAAAACACCAGAATAAAATTTTATTTATATTAAATAAAAATAAAGTGTTTAGCTGTGTTCAGAGTGTCATTAATCTAATTTTAATAAATTTTTTAAGAAGAAAGTTTCACGAAGAATATCACTTTTGTAGGAAGTAGGAAATCAAAATATAATTTTTTTTATTAATAATTGATAATTGAAAAAATTTCATAAAATTGTATAACAATTTGATTCTTCTATTCTAAAAAAAAAAAAATGGGAATATAACTAACGATGTCGATCGAACTGTTTCTAATTCCTTCAGAAATTCATAATTGATTATAAAATTTTCTACACTGGCAAGATCAAGAGTTTCCTTATGTTTCTTCCGTTTAATAGAAAACTTAAATAATTAAACAATTAGCCATTATAAATGTACATAATTCATCCATGAAGCGAGCATCGATTAAAATCCACTTGGGGATACATGGTACGGATGCTGCGGCTACAGCAGGAGATACAGGAGATGTAATGCGGCGCAGATCCTAATTCGCCGCGTCACTGGAATGGAGGCACGAGTCATTTAGCTCGGAGGCTGTGAGGCTCTCTAGATCCCTATCGGCGGCCGTAGTTCATCACAAACGCATTCGTTTGTCGGAGAACAAATGAACAGAAGACGCTAAAAGATCATCCCGAACGATCGTAAATCCAGAGATCATCAGCGCTCATCTTGAACGTGTCCGTTGCGGTCGTCGTCGTCGTCGCCGTCGACAAAATATAAGACAAGACGTTATTTGCATGTACCACGAAGCGATTTATGCCATCCCGCGGGATTCGCGGGACGATACTTCGTTTTCATAGCTTATTTTTATGTTTTTGGGAAACAACTCCATCATACCGTGCCGGGGCCAGTTCTACTGGCACCGTAATCCCCGAACACCGCTATCAAACTTGCGCCCTCGGATTCCCTTAAGGAGTCCGAACTGAGGCTATGACCACAGTAGTTCGTCTCCATTTCCACACATGATCAAGTGAGTAGTGTGTCTCGACCACTATATGAGTTTTTGAAGAGCGGCTGTGCGAATCGCGTTTTATTTTGAAATAATATTTATGAGCGCGGTAAGGATTTACGGTGAGGGGATCTGGAAGGACGGAGGGCTTGTGGGTAATGATGTCGTTGTTTCCTTAGACTCATTGCCAGAACCGGGGGCGAAAAGTATTCAACTTGATGCGATTCCTGCACAGCGCCTTAAGATTTTCTGAAGAATGAATGCCGCTGCTGCAGAGAAGACAAACGAGACATGATTTAATGAAGCCGCATCTTGATACCCCATCTGGGCCCAGCAATTATTTCCATTTCCCAGCCGCAGCATCTCTGCGTACCGACCGCAGCGTTAAGACCTTGGACCTTGCACTTGAAAAGTTCCAATTGCTTCTCGTCTTAAAGGCGGTGGCTATTTCTTAGTCTTAAATCATTAAATGTTGTGGCGGTGACCGCGGCGATGGCATGCGCGAAGAACTTTGTCTGCCGTCACCAAGTATGGTATGGTATACTGCAGTTCAATAGGTATCGATTTTCCACGACAGGTCATGCACACCTAAAACGCGTGAAAATATGAATCGTCACAAATGCCACGTCTTCGCGGATGATGGTCATAACCGCCGCCGCAGTCGTCTTCATGGTCTTTGAAGACGAAGAAGATGATGGTGAGGACACGGACGTGGCTATAACAGCACCCGATCCAAAGAGGATCTCGGAAAGTGTTACTTCATTTATTAATGTTCGACATTTGTTGCGATTCGAGATGGTGTGAGGACATTAAGATGAAAGGGCAAAGGAATCTCGCTTTTATCTGTGCCGCCGCTCAAAGAAGTTCGATTTGCATTTTATGTTTCTTCTGAGAAGTTCGAGGGCGCGCGACTTCCAACCAGTCTGATCACTTTCTGGAGCCATATCCATATCCATGGTTAACAGAATCTTGGGAGGCTTAAGTGCCGTATGGGTGTTATTCATTCAATAGAAGTGTATCCACTTTTATTAGTCTGTTTCGTGAGCATACAAAACACAATTAATGGACTCATTTAACAATGTCAGGGCATTGTATGGACACTTTTCAGTTTGCCATATGTGGCAAATTTTTTTAAGTTTTTGAAGACGGTAGCTTAAATAGTAGAAATTTAATGAAAGACGTTTGTTTTTTTTTTTTTTTTTGGGCAGTGGAACTTTAGTTTTATGTAGTCTTTAATTTTGTAAGATTTTTTTTTTCCTATCATTAATTTTTCATTTAAGCTTATTTCTTTTCACCTTACAAAATTATGAAAAAAATGTTATTGATATTTGTTTCTCGTCAAATTACTAGTTATTTCTTAAAAGCCTTTTTAAAAGAGACGAATTAAAATTAATGTCCTTACCTAAAATATAATTAAATTAAATGATAACGTATAAAAACTTCTAATTAAAATGGTTAAAAATTAAACTTCAATATTAATTTTAAAGATCTTATCTACAATATTTTGTTAATTTCTTAAGAAATATTCTACTGTTTTTTTTTTTCTGTTTTTAATTCCGTGTGATTCGATGCAATATTTTTTACTTGTTTTTTTTTTTTTTTTTATATAAATATTAAATCGTAATTTACACTTCCACCTTTTTAACAAATTATTCTGATGATTTTGGATGAGTACCGTGAGTCGTAGCCTTTCCACGGTCCATTGGTGCGTCCATTTATTTATTACATCTTTTGACTAATCATTTGATTAATGATCAGTGTCAGTCAATTCCGGGACAGTAAACGTTTTTCCAGAACTTTGAACCGAACATCCCGAAAGAGGAACATGAGTCCCTCACCCATCCATCCATTCAACATTCATTTGTCCAGCAGAAAGAAGAACATCTTTATTTTCAAGCCAGGCGCAAGAGGAAGATGTCCCTTGGATGACAGGTGCCGACAGGTATTGTCAGTTTGTCTCATCTTTGTATGTTATAGGGAATTTCCAGGACAGTTCTTTTGGTGCGCCCTAGCCAGGAAATTGATAAATAGCCCTCAAGTTGAAACTGGTCAATCCGGGTAAGGAGCGAATAACTTCTTCGAAGCTTCTCTTACATAAATCCGATATGATGTTGGATGCAGGCACGTCTTTAGACAATGGACCAATCCGTGTGAAGAAGAGTGATCTCCTTCATTGCGCGCGAGACACATTCCTTTGATGGTGTATAATAATATAAGTAAAAAAAAAAAAAAAACGGATACCGCAGCCACATCCATCGCGGAGTCCACAACGCGACCATAAATTAAACGATGATGGATCCATGAAATGCGGTATTGACGATTAAAGATGAAAAGATTTATGGCTCCTTATGTGATCTATGAAGAAGACGTTTTTCCGTGTGTAATTGAAAAATTATCACCTCCCATTGTGTCTGATACAATGAGATCTTTGTAATTGATGGTAGGCAATTTCCGGTAATTTTTCCCGTCGCCTTAAATACATTCAATTGCTTTGAATACGATTTCAGTATGAATTAACCCATACCAAAGATATACCCGTCTTAAAGAATTCTCTATCTTTTTATGGTGGCGCAAAGACATTTACAAAACTGTCGATGAACCCTAAAGCATTCTATTGGTAATGGGATCCATTCAAAACCAATTATACCATGTGACACTAGCCTTGGGTGTCATAAACAATTTAATAAAATTGGACGAGTAGCGTATCATGCCCCATAATCGTAATTCAATCGCTAATCGGTTATGAGTAGCTAATTTAGCGCCGGGTCTGGCATCCACTCATAATAAAATTGTCTTGCGTGAGAAAACCCATTTAACCGTAAGGTTCTTGGAATTCTCCGTATAATCGAAAAACATCTTTAGAATTTCGAAAAATTATCGGGAGTCTGTCATAGTACACAATCAACGTCCAGGATCGCTACCAGCATTTCGGTTTATGGTTTTCACCATCATAAAATCGATGAACATTTTTATTAGAGGCCTTGGTTGCCCCATAGAATTTCTTATATTATTATTATTATTTCTTTTTTTTTTTTTTTCATTATTATTTTCTTCGTTTTCTATAGCTTCTTAGATGTTTGACATGATCTTAAGTCTGCGAGAAGATCTCCATTTGAGTACGATTTTGTAGCTAAACGTAAGCGGTATTTTCCTGTTTCCAATGATATTTCTAGCGGATTACACCTGTGATGATTTTACGATTAATTTGGAATTTTTTCTTTAAGATCATATGGTGATAAGTTGCTGGGACCTAATTAAGATATTTCCGTGTATCGTATGCTATTAATGGTAAAAGTAATAAAATTTATAGAATTTCTAGTAAAATGTATTTAAATATTTGCAGGTGTGTATTAACAGCTGGAGATTTTTATAATTGTAACGGATTACACTTAAATATGGGATATAAATTATAAAATATTTAATTGCAATAATAAACATATCGAAGGTTGTAACCTTGAAATAACTTGCACTTTCGATTAGACGATTTTATGTCATTGGGTTAAGTATGAATTTAATTGAAAACAAGTATTTTAATACCTTTTTCGTGTATACCTTAATGAAAAGGAAAAGGGTATAAATGTGAAATAAAAAACAATGTTCCAAAATTGTTGGTATCATAAGAGTCATACGAAATATTTTAAATGTTCTTTCGCGTGTTAAGGTAATTAAAATTATAATTAAGAGACTAAAAGTAATAATTTTTCCAAAAATTTTAATAATGGTTTCAAATAATAAAAATAAAATATAATTTCTTTATGAATTTCAACAGAGGAATTATCAAGCCCGGTGGCCAAAATCTTGATATCGATAATTCTCTAAACCACAAGAAATGCTACGTGATCGCATTCAATTCGCAAGAAAAATTTATAATCGTATAAGATTTCAATCATAAGGTGAATGGTACAGACCACACGGGAGTTAATCAAATATTTACTTATGGGCTTTCCAATCGTGCTGAGGCCGCCCGTAAAACCGACAGATGAACGTACAGTTATAGCATACCTAGCAAAGGTATAATGGATTAAATCAAATACTCCATAATCGAAAATTGTCTCCTTATACGTGTAATGGGCGCACGTTTTTCAATCATCGACATTGATAGCTCCATCAGTGCCATCATCGGAGACTGTAATTTTTTTTTTCTGCAGACAGAACGCCGGGACGATAATTGTACCTGCCCGTATGAACATGGGTCAATTACTATAGCGGCATAAGAAAGGGTACAGAACGTAGTCCAATGTGATATTGGTTACTGGCCGGAGTTGATAGAGTAATTTCTGTGAAAATGGGAGGCGCCGAGCAGCAGAAGCTGAAGAACAACAATTTTTCCTTTATATTTCCACAATAAAAAGTAATTTCTACTTGTGAGGTCCACCTAATTATTCGATTTCTCCATCTTGCAAGAATTTTTTTATTTTTTATTTTTTTTATACGGATCCATTTGGACCAATCTTTTGAAAGTATTATTTCTTAAAATTTAATAGGATATAGTGTCTATAATAAAACTTTTAACTGTATAAAGTCATAATTCATTTTAGAAGACGATTTGCTAATAGAACATAAAATTAATGTGCTCGAAAGACATTAAGACGACTTGTAAGAGGGATATATTTTGTACCACAGTCGTGTCGCTTTATTAGCGCAATTCCCACATACCTGAGGCCATTAAGTAAAAACAAAAAAAAAAAAATTAATTGCTACGCGCTGAAAACAATGGCAGATTATGAGCTCAAAAATTCAATCCGCTTGTTGCGAAAGGCAATAATTCTAGAGGCTAGTGCTCCCCATAAATTAAATTTCTAATGCATTTCACCGTCCTGTCAGAATCACCGTGATGCCTAGGTGGCCACCGGCTTTTCACAAAAAAAAAAAAAAAAAAAAAACTACATGACTTTACCTGACCAACACTTTGCCAGATTTCAGGTTAAGTCTCAGCGGTTTCAACTAACGTTGGAATAGTTCGAAAAATCTGAATATTTCCCACGACCTAATGAAGCTGCCCAGATCACAGCCGGGGGGATATGAGTAAAATTTTCAAATTTCCCCGAAAAGACAATGGTCTGAACCACCTGAACCTGCTGTTTCATGAACTATGCCGTGCACAGTTATAAACGGGGAAGAGGGTACCGACTATAAAACTACCTTCCTTTCAGGTGAACTATTTTTAATAAAAATTAACAAAAGCAGGCTGACTGCTCAAAGACCTCTGATGAGTGCCGCGTACTGACCGGCTAACTGTCGAACAGACGATGTTCTGTCCGCGCATTTGACCATTTTAATGTCAGTAATTCGACGAATTAACACGATAATTACCTGTCTCAGGAATTACTTACCGCACTGGCCGTCTTCGTTGTCGGCATCAGATTTTCTTCTCAGGCCACGCACTCTGGCCCGACCCCATTGTGCTAATTAATTGAACCGGGTTAGCGTCATGCGGCGCTTTCGCAATCTCACCGGTAACCAGGTGATTTTTCTTGTCCGCTAAAATTACAAACGACAAATCTTTTGGGGGGAAAATGTTTAAGATGATGTGTGAGCAATCAAGCATTTCTGAGAAAGTCGAGAAAGGAGCTTGATATGTAGGAAAGGAGAAAACGATCAAGACGTAGGTACTAGATGATCTTCATAGTAATAGTAGAAATAATGGCGATATCACTTGGGAAATTTCGAAGTTTTCTTTTATATTTTTTTTATATTTCAATAAAAATTTTTAAATAATTTTTAAAAAGAACAAATTAGCACCTATAATTAACCGATTCGTACTGTACCTTTTTCCGGTGTGTTTTCGAAATGCTAGATCATTCAAATAATTTTAAATTTTAAATACTTTCTGAAATTACTGGACCGATCTATTTAATTTAATTTAATAATTTAAAAAAAAAAACAATTTCATATTCGTTTTTCAAATTTATTTATTTTATTTAATTTTTTTTCTCATATTTCAATTTCATAGTAGTTTTTTTTTTTTTTTTTTTTTTAATTAACAATTATACAAAAATTTATTTTAAATTTAATTTTGAGTGTTAATCAACAAACATGTATACGTAAAGTAAATAAAATATAAATACTGATTTTGAAGACAGATGACGTCATCGTCATCCAGATTTTAATATCGTAAATAATTTTAATATTTATGTTTTATTAAAATTGCAAATTTTATTGAAAATACAATTATACAATTTTAGTATTAAAATTTTAAAGTTGCCCGCCTTATTGCGTATACTTTAATATTCTTAATATAAAATTACTAAATACCATTCTAGGATAAATTTAAACAATTTCAGTGTTAATATATGCCATTCTTTAATCATCGCCTGTAAAATAGCATTTATTTCACTATAAGGAATTCCAATCGAGCCTCAGTTGCCATGCTTCAATGATTCGATTGAAAATTAAAACCGAAATATCAAAGCCGTAGACATGCACGCTGCCGGCAAATAAAATAGCGTTTGGGTCCCCCAAAAAGACGTGTACGCTAATAAAGCGAATGTTCGAAATTAATTTCATTTTATATCTTGAACAGAGGGGGGGAATGAGGAGGAACGATCCAACGATGGATAGATAGATGGAATCGGTATAGGTGCGCCGTGGTTGACAACAGAATCCCCGAAACTTTAGAAATTCATCCCCTCGTCCATCCTACCCCGAACTACACCTGGGAATTGTCTTTGATTTTGTTTTCGAAAACACAACGAAGCCGTTCAATAGCACCATGAACAAGGCAAAAGAGCTTCCAAGTACTTATGAAGATGATAAGGATGCGCTTGTTGCCCCCACACCACTTTCTTTGCCCCCGTCATACACAGAATTTAGAGTATCCTTCTCGAGGGTGGCCTTGTTTCGAGGAAATATTAGCCCCGGGGTACAGGAAAACAATGCCAATCTTGTAGAAAACTTCAGCATCGATATATGCCCGGGTAATTGTGGCATGGGGTATGCACGCGCACCCCATCCCCCGACCTCTTAATATTAATTCTGGGGCAGGTGAGGTACTACGATGTGAAAGACTGTCATCTTGAATCGATGGATAATGAATTCAGACGACCCTATTTAACCCGGTGTATTCCGCAAGGTACAGACTTTTGCCCTTAACTTTTTCTCCCCGTTTTCGATAAGGGCGACTGCAATACGGGCGAAGTTTTTAATAAAGTTGAAGAAAAGCCCACAAGGCGAGGGTTTTCCTGAATTTATTTAAAATCGCCTTAAGCCTTGCGAGTCCTTTTACGCTAATCAATTGATCACAATGTAATTGAAATTTAAATTCGGTTTCGCGAAGCTTAGGCGATCACGTACGCGATGGAATGCGCTCCTGAGGAGGAGGAGGAGGAGGATGTTACTTGGAATACCTGCGAGCTCTGCCGGTTTTGGTGAACCCGGTGAAATATCATTGCGATTGTTTGGATTCCATTCAAGATAATTATAATTGGAGCATTGTTATCAGACGTGAATATTTTACATTCCGGATGCTACAAGCGTACAATAGACGAGAGGAGACCTTATTTTTGTGCGTATAAAAATTTCAAAATTATGAATTCAATACACGTCTCATATTTTAAAAATTACATGCATAAAAAAAAAAAAAAACGTTGCATTTAAAATTATTAAAATGTGAATTATGGTAAAATCGTTAGAAATTTTTAATTATGACAATGAAAAAAAATCTTTGCGTGACTTGATGTTAAAAAGTATCACTCTCTAGCTTATGTTGCCGTAATAAAAGTCAACAAATATGAAATAATAGCAATTAATTGTTTTAATGATCGTTTTATTTACTTAAGCTAAGTGAAAAAAAGATTGAATAATAAAAAAATAACTAATGTTACAGGCAAGTTAATTGGTTTTTATTTAATTCAAATTTAGTCTATTGTTCTAATTCGTTGAACGTTTAGTTAATTTAATTCAATTTGACTTTAATTAATTAGCTTACGCGACACAGCTCGGTTTTTAATAATAATGCTAATTAAATTCGTTAGAATTCTTTTTTCTTTTTTAGATCCGCATTTTTTAGATCGCGAAATATACAATTTCAAAAATTTCAAAAGGAATCTAGACTTAATTAAAATTTACAGGTGTAGACTATTTTAAGAAAAAGTAAAAGGCAAGATTGTAATTGATTCAAATTTTGAAATTTTTTAAATAGTTTAGCCATTACACTGATGGCTAAGGAGGTGATATCCTTTATACATTTCAGGTGTAAATATCCTACCACCCAAAGGTTTTATTGAGTTTGCTACCTGCAACTACATCAGGGTGATTAATTTCAAATTGCTTGAATCATAAATTGGATTTTATATTTGATTGAATCTCGAATTGTATAAAAATAAAACAAAGTTTTTTATTATTTCACTGAATTTCTTTGAAAATTATTCAGATAATTAATTTTAATTAAGTTAAAGTTGTAGTTGATTTTCTTTTTCGGTTGACCGTTTTCCTCTTAAAATGCGGCTATGACACCTCTGGTATTTGTTAATTATACTTAACCGTCACTATTCGTGGTACATTCGCAGTTGACCCTGTTTTTTTTTTTGGGTGACAATTTATTCCTTCCAATTTACAATGATGCAAATATATTTTATAAAATAATGCCAAAAAATCTTAAGCACACGAACCATCTTCAATCTGTTCGAATTGCCACTGCCAAAAATTTCATAAATTTTCACAAGTTTTTCTTAAGAAATTCGATTTCTAGCAGCGATAACGATGGCTCTTCGGTACGATATAATTTACAAAAAAAAAAACATAAAATCATAAAAGCTCCGCAAAAGACTTAAAGACTTCACATCCACGGTACATCTTGGGGTACCGGGAGGACCAAATCAAGATAACGTGGAATTCCGAAAAGCTGTCGACAGATGGGTAACCCGATAGGGCAATCAAGTTCATCGCGCCTTTTGAAGGTACCCAAAAGTCGATGCCAGACTACTTTTGATGCCTGCTGATGACGAACGGACGAGTGGCCGGACAGCCGGCGGTTGCCATCGGACATAAATTATCAAATTTTGTCGCGGACTATTCCACTTATCCATTTTACATATAAATTGTTTGTTTACGTTTGTCCCCAAAGTGATCAGATTGGGCCGCACGGTCGGTCGGTCGGGACGTTCGCATGAAGACATCCATCAGTGTTCTTAGATCGACCGTCACCGTCTTCGTCGTCATCCAAAAGTTGAAAGACGTTCGCCGCTACGTCGGATTTGGAACCTCACATGAGCCGGGGAGCTCCCCAAATGGATTATGGCCTATAATGGCCTCTGAGCGGTGGTAGCGGTGCGGCGTCTTGAGACAACACCATGGTCTGCCAAGAAGTATCTTAAGATGCCCGCGAAGGAGTGGGCACCGGTACGGTTGATGAGTGGCGGTGGCACCGTCGACGGCTGTCTATTTTGGAGGAGGTTGGCGGTGAACGCCTTTCGTTTGCCATTCACTCTAGAAGACCTCGCGGCACGTTGTCGTCATCGCGGCTCGCAATTATTCCCGCGAACTCTATAAAAGATTGGTGAGTCGTACGGGCGCGGGGCCCACCATGGGAATCGGAGTAATTCATGGCTGTGATTGAATCTTTCAGCATCGGCGAAGAAACAAAGAGCCATCGCTAAGTGATTTGCTTCATCAGCCACATCAGAAGGATCACGGCTCGAGCGTGTTTTGCATACGAAAGTACTGTGGCGGGCAGCTGTCTCGCGAAACTCTTTGCGAATTGCTTTGACGAATGTCTTGAACGGAGGAACTGTGCAGTTATGATCCGTTAAGAAAGATTGCGTCTTCTTCTTCTATTTCGCGAAACTATCGCGGACGGTATAGTAGACATAGATAGATATAACATGCGCTTACTTGGCCCGCAAGGTGACTAATGGCAATCTCTCTGGGAATTTTTAGTTTCTTAGATTTGTCTCAAGTGGTCACGTATGGCATGACCGTTTGAACTTTTTAGAGAAATTTCAAATTTTGAAACCATTCACTTGAAGCCTACGCACTGTTCGTTTTATCCCATTGTACGCGACCCACAGAATCTTTGTCGACTACCGTGAGTCTAATTTTTCGAAAGTCGTGTAGAGTACTTAAATAAAAAAAATAAAAGCATGACATCAAAAGTAATCTTTAATTGAGAAAATCGTATATTGGAAATATCGGAATTTTTCGGAAGCCTTTAATGATTCTACAAGGCGTATTTATTAATTATAATTACTTAAAGGATAATGGTTATCTATAAAAAAGTTTTAGGATTTTTCTAAGCATTAAAATAACCAAATAAATGCTTATTTAACGATGGTTTAAAGCACTATTTTATTTTCTTATTTCTGGTTAATTTATAACAAAATAAAGGCAATTTCGTTGTTTTTTATTATTCACATGATTTTCAATTAATAAAATTATAATTATTTTCTAAATATTGAAGTACAATTTTATTGTGTTGTTATTTAAGGAGATGTTTTCTTAGTTTTTCTTTTCTAAGAAATCAAAGATTGTACGTAATTTTTTTTTGAATGTCTTTAAAAGTGCGTAACACAATTGCAATTTCACTATTTTTTTTTTTATTTTTTCTTACTATGAAATAGTTGAATGATAAATATTAATACTAGTTTTAAAATCAATTAATTTTATAACAAAATCCCGTATAATGTGCTCCCCCATAGTGCGAATTTCTATAACGCGACGAAAAAATTGCGACTAATTCTCGTACAATGATGTAAATAGTCTTGTATAACGCGTAGAATAAATTTATCGTTTGACATAGTCTTTAATTTTTTATTTAGAAAATTAAATGTATGCATGTCCCATACAACGCGATTTCCTATTACGCGGAACATATCCCCCGCGTTGTACGAGACAGAGGTTGATAGTTTGATCCCAAAAAAATTTTGATTTGAAATTTACCTTCAGATGAAAACTTTTTTCAGAAATTCGAAAAGTAAAATTATTTTCAGAGGATTTTATAATTAAATAAGTTTTAGAAACAATAACCATAATTTTTCAATTGATAAAAAAATGTTTAAAAATTGGAAAAATTTCGTGTATTAGTGAAAAGTTATTTTACAAGAGAATGATTCAAATTGTTGAAAACAACAAAAATATTTTTAATTTTAAATTTACATTTTGATATTTGTTTTTCTATAAATAATATTTTAATAAGGAATATTAACAATAAAAAGAAAAAAAACATGAAATGCTTGTTGAATTCAGTCTTTTTTAAAATTGTTCTACTGCAAACGGGTATAAATGATTTTATAATCTTTACATAAGCGTAAAACGAGACTAAACAATAATTTAGTTCACTTTAAAAAATTTGCGCCTTTTAAAAAATATACCGAAGAAAATCCAGTGATTTAAATAAAATAAAATATTTAAAATTAATAATTTATTTACAATTGAATTAACCGTGTTAAATTATCTCTTTTTTAATACGAAAATTTATGACAAATTCGAATGATTTATATCAAATATAAATTTTATTTTAATTTATTTATTTTGTATTGATTTTTATCTTGAGGGGCTACTTTTGAGAAGATAAAAAATAAAATGTGAAAAGTTTTATTCAATTTATTTTTTTAATTTCAGTTTCGGAAAATTAAAGGGGAAAATTAATTTCTTGAAACTGTTAAAAATAAACCTTGAGACTTTTTTGTATGCTTTAATATTGATGGTATCTTTAAATTTTCTTATTTTATTCTTATCTATTCTTATCTTAGCTAATTCTCAGCATTTACGATTCCCTTTCATTTCAAATAGATATTTAAGGAGCCAAAGAGTTTCTCATCTCGTCGTCAATCATTTCACACCCACCCATGACCATCGTAATACCAAAACCAATTCTTCCGAAGATATGAAAGGACTCCACCCAAAGGAAGAAAAAAAAGAAAAATCAAGACGCAAGTCAATCTTACCCTGTCCGATTCTGAGCGATCTAATTTCGCTGGAATATTGTCGTGGCCGTGATTGATCTGGCGTTTCTGGTATGGACCACCGCTTGTCTTATGCTCCCATATGCAGCACATATGTCACCTGTCACAACTCGTATTATAGCGATTTCACTGATCGATCACCGGACTCGCTTCTCCGTATTAACTCCATTCATCACGGTGTAATCAATTACGCGAAATTAACTGGACACCGATTGACTGCCACCCGATTATTCAGCAACTTCTTGGCCAGCTCCTTCGGTACGTCGTCGTCGTCTTGGCTGGCGTCTTCGAAGGACCATCTGATGGTCAGTTTGATCATGGCGGTCGGAGTTGCGATCCGTACGATCAGATGTGTCAGCCTACGGACGGGTGTCGTGATTTCACATGATGGTTAGCAGTTCCGTCACAGCCCATGTTTTCGTAATATTCGCAAATCGCGTCATTTAATCGCCGTCCCACTTCTGCTGCCCCGTGCCCAAGGTAAGTCACATGCCACCGGTGACACCATTGTCTGCCGCTCATAAATCTTATCCAATGGAAATCGACTCTGGCGTTTACAAATTGTTCTCCTAACACAATTTAGTATCGCGTTCGAATATCGAATTGAAATTCCCGGCCACATATCGATAAATTTTTATGCGGCGAGTAGAGTTCCCACGCTCATTTCAACGCTGCATTGGCTGCATAGCGAAAAAAAAAAAAAAAAAAAATTTTTTTTTTTTTTATTTTCAGGTGCTTCGCAGTAGTGCCGGTTGCTTTCTTTCAGCACAGATTTGTAATATGCGCGCGGACAGGCGATTTATTTGAAATCGAACCATTTACCTGTACAACAGGTATCTCATCCGCAACCATCGCCCCCGCTCCCCATTTTCATTTACCTAGCAGGTGAATCCCCTTACCGATATTCAGTCGGTGCGGTTTTTCGTTGGCCACACGATGACACGGCTAGTACCTGTACACTGCCCCGGCCGCGACATATGATGAATACTTGAGTGGCGGCGCCTTTTGACCGGCCGAACGTTGTTCACTTGATGGGGGCATAAATAAATTTGTGAATTATTTTAAATTTTATTGAATGTTGACAATTTGCTATTGCTTTATGAGCCCTCGAACAGGAATTGACAACGCCGTCGTCGCTGTTGCCTTCTACCTGACCAGTGAATGGTTGGAAATGTTGGCCTCGATGATGCGGTGTACGATCCTCCAGGTGCATTTTTCCCATTCTGAATTTGAATGAGTACGGGCCGTGTCGGTGACGCAAGTATTTTTTCTTAGCCTTAAGGAACAATTTACTTTTTGACAGTTGCACCAAGTTGTGAGGTGAATAATTAACTCTTTCCTACATTCCGCAAGGTCCGGTCGTCTTTAGTATCATCAAAGTAGTGCAGGTTGACTGGTTAATTAGCGTATGATGGCTACTTAATGTGTAAATAGTTGAGATTTTTTCTTTTTTTTTATATATAAAGAAAGAGGGAATTATAATTCTTTGATATAAAATTGTAAATAAAAGTGGTTAAGTGCGTGAATAAAGTTTCTAAAGCAAATGATGCGTATCGTACTTAAAGTAATTGATTTATAACAAAGTACACTTCGATTTACACGCATTTTAAATTTGATAATTTCAGTTTAACACGGTTAATGAAATGTGGAAGAAGTACTACTTACACGGCATGGTAAAAATAAAAATTTTATTACATTTTCTATGCTCTTAATTTAATCAAAAATAAATAATACTGTTGAATTCACGGTGTGGTGTGGGGTGTGAATTGCAACATTTTAATTTGCACTATAATTTTTGAGGGGTGAAAAAAAAATCCAATCGTGTTCTATTATTAACTGATATTATAATAAAATCGCATACACAGCTAAAGAATTTTTTAAACTTATTTAAATAAATGAACCTATATTTTTTTTTTTTAATAAAAAACGATATAAATGATGTTCTTATAACTTGAACTAATCTAAATTTAAATATTAATAATTAATATAAATAAATAAAGTAAAATTTTAATAGTTCAGCATTTATGAGATAACACCAGTTCTAATCAACCGAAAAAAAAAATGAAATAATTTGTTTTGCCATTTTGTTAGTTTATAAAAAAAATAAATAAATATAAATAAATATTAAACTTAAATATAAAAGTCACAACAAATTTAGTTTTCATACAATTTTTTATATTTTAACGATGAAAAAACTTAGATTATGTATTTTAACTTTTATAATTTTATTTGTAGTATTTTTTTTTATAGTTTAGTTTTTTGTTTAGTAACTTTTAACAAAGTGGACCCTGCTTCGTCTAGATTGGTTTATAATTAGATTTATAACTTTTTGATGGGGATAATTTGGAAAAAAGGTGTTTTTCTGGAAACGGGTTTAGATAATCAAGTAAAATTTTTTATGATAAACCTGTCAAAATTGTGTCAAATTTTCAAAATAAAATTACGTGGTCTATTATTGCGTTTTTAATAAGGGTCAATTATTTTTTACAACGCACCCGTTTAAGAAAATTGTAGGTATGTAGAAGTTTTGTATCCTTTTGTTGTTTACAAAAAAAAAAAATGACAAAGGAATTGTCTAGGGCGGTTTTTTAGATTTCGTTTTTCGAAAATTTAACACCAATTAGAAAATAAAAATATTAGGAAAAACACACCTGAAGTGTTCAATAGATTTAACTTAAAAAAGTGTACATAGTTTGAATTGCTCAATTTGACAAAGCGTTTGTACTAATTCTTACGAACCTATACCATCATTTTATCAAAAAAAAAGAAAACGATTTTTTGAAGATTTGAAAATGGTGGCAAACATTAAACTTCTTGGACATTTTTTTATGTCAAAATATTAAGGTAAGACGTAATATATTTATTTTATTTCCATAGGGTTTTCAAGCTTGAACTCCTTTTAAGAAAATTAAAAGAAATAGTTATGCTAACTGCAGGAAGGTTCATTAGAAGAGAATTATCCACGTATATCTCAAGGTCTGGGAGATCGGAGGCGCGAGTCTATCAGGGTTAAAGAGTTAGAGGAGCACTTTATTCAAGCCTCCATTGAAGACCTTGGATATGGAGTCCTGAGAAACTAGGCTTCTGTGGTAAGATCTTGTCGTCAACTTGTCTGACTTTGTCTGGAATAGGCAAAAGCTATTGATCCAAGTACAATTGGAAAAAATTTTAAGTAAATTTTTAGTGTTTATCTAACCCATTCGGTACTAACCACGAGTTTACTCGCAGTCAGTAGACTATTCAGGGGTGTCACCACGAATATACTCGTCGTATTTTAAACTTAGTGGATAATTCCCCTTTTTTTTTCGTAGTCCTTTTTCTAGGACAGACAAACTTATTAACACTATAGACAAAATTATATTACAAGAGGGCAAATTTCGTACTTTATAAGTTTAAATTAAATTTAAATTTAAGCAATAAAAATCGACATTAAGACACAAGTAAATTTTGTTAATTGGAATTTGAATAGTGTGTTATTAGTTTTGTTTTTTTTTTTTTTTCCTTCTGAAGAAAGAAGGACATTCACCCTAGAATTGTAGGATTGTTCTGGGTGAATTTTTTACGCTATAATTTTAAATATAAATGACAAATTATAAATGAATTAATTTAAAAGAGAGTTAGTAGTATGACTAAAATTTTGGGTTGGCAGCTAAAACGGCTAGAAGAGGCTAGTTGTTTTTTTTTTTTTTTAGATAAATTTCGAAACCTAAAGGTCTCTATTTGTATCCGCGTAACTTTATAGAGTTTTTTCGCGGCTTTCGAAGTAGTGAAGAGAAGGCTACCTTAAACGCAGTTCTAAATTTTGCATTCATTTATTCAATTTTTGATATTCCTTCCACTTTTCAGCAATCCCCTCTTTAAAATTCAATTGCATTCCTTAAGGAGCCATCATTTCATATCTCAAATCGTACCCTGAATCAATTTTCCACTTGATGACCAAATTTAAAAATTCCACCCTTCATCTAAGGCAAAAAAATAATAAAAAAAAAAAAAAAATCCACCCCCATCGGTCCATAATGACAGTTTCTATCAACAATTGTTCTTAATTAAGTTAAACCCTTTTGCGGCATTCTCCCCAAGGACCCATATCCCGGCGGAAGGATCGCTTCTGATTTCTGCACCGACACGTCCATAACTTCACCAAAAATTTTTTTCTGCCCTCTTTGGTCTTCTTCTTGCTTTCGGTTATTCCTCAAAATCCGTAACAGTCGAAATTCTTGCTCCCCCCACCCCCACCTTGTGGACTGTCTTCGCCCTAAGATGTATTGGGGTAGGGGTGGGAGGAGCTAGGGCCTGGGCCCTATCGTTTATTAAGACAACTAGCAAAAAAAGTGATTTATTTGCTCAACCCTTTTTTCGCTTCCTTGCAGCTGTGACTGGACGTCTTGAAGGGGGTGTGGGGGTGTGTGTAATTGGACGATTTCTTTTTAATTAAACGAAAACGAAAGATGGAAAAAAAAAGAACGTTAGCGTTAAGTTCATACCCCCCAACCAAGCGCCCTTAAGGTGGGTGGAGCAATGGTGGCGAGCTAATTAATCGCAGTTAATCAATTTTAATTAAAATTGATTGATTAAACTGGGCAAGTGCTATATTATTACTTTTTTTCTTTTTTTTTTTGTGATATATCCAAGACTGTCTGTGTCTTGTTTTGCATCTTTGATGGTGAGATGAAGGTGGAAATTCGGATTCGGGTCTTACGTGGAGCGGGGCTTGGTTTGCGCATAATTAAAAGCGGGTAACCGAGGACGTGATAAATCAAAGTGGGAATTACGCGTAATTAAAGTTGTACATCCTCACCAGAAGCAATACTAATCCGCCGGATTACTTGGGACCCTTAGCGCCAATAAAGTGGGCTTCTGTGTGATTTTCACCTCAGTTGGTCAGTTACGCACCTGAAAGGTGGCGGCTAAGACCAGTTGCAGACGCGTACCATGTACTGCCCAGCAGTCGTGCAACATTAAGCGGATTAATAAATTAAAGGGAATCAATCAAAGACCTCGATAGACAAAGATGCTATACCTTTTCTACCTGGCCATTCGCTGATAGTGTGTGTATTGTATGTAATCTAAGAAAGGCTTCTTTCGAGCCCATGCTGAGACCGCGATGGCGCATCATTTTTTAGGAGTCCAAAGCTGCTACTGAAGTTGCGCGCGCATCGTGCATGCATCGAACTCGAATTAACCACCCACGTTGAATCGGAGCTCAGGTTAAGTGTTTAGTGTTATTACAACATGTCCACAAAGGTATTCGGCTGAATGGATGTAAAGAAAGAAGTGAATCTAGGGACGTCTTGAGATGTGGCCGGCCAGCCGGTTTTAAGGAAAGTCCAAGTCCAAGTACCTTGGCCTTGCGAGAGCGTAGTCGGGGTGTCCAGACACTTCGATTAATCAACGGCTATTAAAGCAACACTTAGGAGGATATTTACGGGAATTAAACGAGAGATCTTTACGGCCGAAGCCTCCGGAGGTGGATGTTACGGGCTACACCTCATGAATGAATTTCTATGCAATGTGTCATTTGGGTGTTGGTGTGTCCAGAGTGTCACGATGGTCATCCGCCGCCATTGCCCCGACCGGACCCATACCATAAGACCACTTTGTATGCCCACTGTTCCTGGCTTTTATAAATAAATTATTTTATTGGAAGACTTTTCTGGTGGTGTTATTTATGCTCACGAAATTACTGATTAATTGATCCCACTATCGTTCTGAGGACGCGACGCGACTCCTAGGCCGTGTGGCGTCCAGTCTCAGTCGCGGTATGCTCGGGACTTAGGTCCAATAGCGTGACGGATGCGACATGTGAGCCCATTTGCCGATGGAAAAACGGATTTCCATAAATATTGAGTTTCATGCACCTTTATTCGAATTCTAATTGCGTTCGTTCGTGCTGCTGGTCGCGGAGGGAGTTTTTTGTCGAACGTTTCGATTAAGAGGTGAATCATTCGGCAGTAGAAGATAATTTTATGAACGAATCGAAGCGATAAAGACCGTGTTAGTTTTACATTTTATTTTATTTTTTTTTTTTCATAAATTACGAGCTTAGAATACCATTGATACAATGCAAATGGAATTAATTAAATAGAAAGGTAACAAAGGTATTATTTTGGATAAAATAGTGCAATAGCGGCTCTGGTGCCGAAGAAGAAATAGATTATTTTTATGGGATTCTTTTTTAATCGTGATTTTGAAAGAAATTAAAGTCTGAATTTTTAAGCGGGAAAATCACAAACACTTCATTTTGTTTCTAAAACAAAAAAAAAAAAACGCATCAAAATTTAATTTATAAATCATTAGAAGAAATTTGGTTTGAAGATTGTTCAAAAATTTTGTTAATACCACCACTTTATGATCATGAAGTACATGAAAATAATTTTGGGGTTAAAAATCAATTGTTTCTAAGACGTTTACTTTTTTAAAACTTTGTTTCAAAATTTCTTAAACTAGCAAAGTTCTGAGTTTTGGAATTTGATGCCTTATAAAATTTTTGATATTCATTCCCTTATTACTCTTTTTATTGTCGATCGTTTGTTAATTAAATTTAACCCGTTTCGGTCATCCGTTTTTTCAATAGAAATTTTTCTTAATTCTTTTTGTTTGAAACAAAACATTAATTTTAGATAAATAAACAATTAGATCTTGTAAAAAAGGCCTTTTTATATGTCCATAAATTTTTATGAGGTGAAATCGCAAGTAAATTGATAAACAGTAAAAAATTTCCCGCGTGGAGTTCCACGTTCTTATTTGAAGGTGTGACCGCAAAGGATTAAACAAAAATCTAATGTTAAAATTTAATCAAACATATTTTCTTAATAAAAATTTTCAATTCGGCTACAATCGTTTTGAAATATTATTAGTAATGTTTTTGTATTAATTCAATTTGATTAATTATTTTGTACAGCAAAAAGCGTGTTTTTCTTTTTAAATTTGTTGGCTTGTATATTTTTATAATTACTCTTTTATTTTATTAAGTTAAAATATTAATTTCTTCCATAAATCTGTTGAATTGTTTCGAAATATTTATTTAAAAATTTTTTATTTATTTTTATAAAAAGTGTATTTAATTCTGTTTTCACACGAATTCGATTTAACGCGATTCAAAAAAAGAGAAATCATTACGCTCTTCTTTTACGTGGTTTGATTTGATTTAACGCGATGCACTAAAATAATAAGTGCATTTTCTTTTTGTTAAATTAGTCTTTTTTATTGCATTTTTTACATTTGTCCTAAGTAATATTCTAGTCATTAGCATATCTTATAAGGTATTTAAATAAAAAAAGTGTACAACGCACGTAAGAACGATGAATTTGTGGTATTTTAACCCTTTGAGGACCAGGAAGCGCTATCGCATTCCTCTTAAAATTTTCTCAATAAAATCCATAAATAAACTTTTCCTAAACTAAGCATTTCCCGCACCACTGCAAAAACGAATAAAAACCGCCGGTCTTTTTCACATATGTATTGAAAAAATTGCCGGTCCTCAAAGGGTTAATGAGATTATTTTAGTTGATTTTTCAAATGTAGAACCAATCTCCTATTTTTATATATACACGACGTCTTCTTTTACGCGATTTTTGTTACGCGGGGTTTTTTTTAGGAACGTCTATCTATCGCGTAAAAAACAGAATTAGGTGTATCCAAGGTACACGTAAAAAAATGCTCGAGTTTCGAATTTTTAAAATTTCCTAGAGATTCACTAAAATGACGTGTGCCAAAATTTTTCATGAACTTTAAAAAAAAAATTTTGAAAAATCAACAAATGAAAATTTTTTAACATTTTTTTTCCAATTCTCACACAAGTTTGTACTTCTATACTTTTTTATTATTGTGTAGATTAATTTATTACGAAATTATGTACAAATTACAAACAAGTTTGTTGTTTGTGTTTAAAATTAAAAATTTGGACTATTTGATTGTACACTTTCTAGTGAGGTACAGTCAACGAAGTAAGCTATTTTTTGTCTAATACACGTCTTATGATCTTCTATTCTTAATTGTATAGTTTTGAAGTTGGAATAATTTTGATAATTCGGCAATAATAAAATTTTTTTTAATATCTTTATCAAAATATTTTCAAAAAACTTGAAATTATTGAATGGGTTCATCTCTCAATTTTAAGTTGCCTTTTTAATGTTTGTTCAATCCTTTTGAAAAAATCAACATTAGTTGGTTTAGTAAATAATCTTAGTCTTTTTTTTTTGTAAAAAAAATCGATTAACCTTCCATTAATTTTTGAAAAAAAAAAAATTCAATATCCTATCGTGAAGCCAGAAATTCGCTAAATGGTTATCAACAATTATCGATCTCCAGAGGCACTTGTTGAACACACTTAGTGAATAGAAGGTAAAATCTGCAAATCATCTTCGACCACTGTTCGATGCTACTGGAGTTCCCTGAGCATGAAGAAGCTCCTCTTGTTAAGTTGTCGACGGAATCTAAAAGTCATTGATAACCTGTTGAACAGTTTTGAACTACTGTGCACCCCAACAACGATGGCCTTGGTTCATCTTACCACAGGTCTGGGCACAATTTAACTTGTTAGCAGAGTATTGCAAGTCATTGCTAAAGACCCCGAACACCCTGGAAGGTGATTAAAATCGAACACTCATCGAAGTCAATTGATTGCTCCTTAGAGTCTTAGGATGGGCTTCATGTCGAGAGGGATTGGACAGGCGTGGATTGGTTTAACCCGATTATTTGGACATCCTCGACAAGTGTTTTCGTAAGAGTTCATTAGCACTCAAGAATTTTGCCAAACATGTTGGCAGAATGTTCAAGATAAAACGAAAGAACCACATACAAAAAAAAAAAAATATATGTAGAATTATGCAAACGTTCAGACTATTCAGAGTATGCTTTAAAACCCTTTCTGAAGTCGGCAGAAACCGAAAAACCATTGACCTTCTTTCAATTAACCAGTTCGCTTTGAGTCCGATTCTGAGGTATTGTGGGCAACAGGAGATCTTGAGAGCCATCATCTCATTTGCATACAATCGAACTATGACTATGAAATTATTTTTGAAATTATTCAGATTTTACGGAAAAATTACCATTCTGACACTATTCGACTTTCGGAGGTCGTTAATCAATTTGTGGCGAACATGGATTTAAGACTTGGTAATAATACTTTTTACTTTTTAATTACGTACATTTTATGAAATAGACTGAAAAGTAAGATGATCATGTTGTCTATAATTTCAATTGTAAAAAAAAAAAATCCTTTCTTGATTACACTTTTACTGAAAAAAAGAAGAAATCAAATAAACATCGATGATCTTGGTGATCAAGCATTAAAGATCATACCTTTGTATCGAATTTGTGTTTTTAATTTAAGGCATATTTATTTTAAAATCTTAATTTAATTGTATGAATATTTTTTAAATTGTTATTTTAGAGCATTTCAAAATTACATACACAGCGGGGAAAAATGAAAAATTGGAATACACTTTTTCATATTTTAAGTAATAAATTCATAACGTTGAGGCACAAATTTAAAAAAAATAAATCATAACTAAATAAACAGAAAAATAAAAAAATTAAAGTTAAAGTTTAAAACTTAAAAATAACCTCAAATTGGATATGAAAAATGATAGGTAAAAGTAAAGTGTTGTACTTAAAATTTTAAGAAATAGGTACACTTAATTGTGCGATCCTTTTATATTTTTATATTTGATAAATTTAGTAGTTTATAGATTAACGTCGTTTTTTGCTTTTTATCCTTATTTAAACTTTTGAATAGTGAAACAATTTTTAAAACCAGTTCGCTAATCTCTTAGGTTACCTTGATTATTATTTTTTTTATTATCTAATACCTTATAGTCTTATAAATGAACAATTTAAATGTTAATTCGTATACGCATTTTTAAAACTCAATTTTTTTCTAAATTGTAGATTAAAAACTAAATCTTTAGGTGACTTTTTATTCATATTTTTTGGGAAGTAAGTGCATTTGAGATAAATCAAGCAGTTGGAAATAAAAGTAAATAATAAATAGATGATTTTAATAAATTTTTTAAAAGTCATGAAAGATTAAGGAAAAGCGCTTTTAAGTACATATGTGCAAAATAACTCTTCTTGTCCAAAACAGTTTTGCTAGATCTAGTTCTATCACGAATTACATAGTCTAATCAATTTGTCGTGCCAATCCACCCCGGCAGTAAAATGTTTCGTCTTAAAATAGCTTCAAATACAACAAATTACCTGTCCCGCACAGAACACATGTAATAATTTGTCATTAAATAAATTTTCCAATTGAAATTTCTGCCTAAGACATTTAGACAGGGAAAAAGATACCGACCAGATATACTGAAGAAATTGTAGAGATAAATTTGTCTCGAGGCGACTAACTAGCCGCAAGAATATCAAAAACCACAAGTTAATTACCGACATCAAAATATTTATCTTGTCGAAGAATTTATTCACTTGATTTGTTTTTTTTTTTTTTTTGTTTTTTAAATTCTTTTTCACCTTTTTGGTTTTTTTGTTTTTGTTTTTGATCATTTTGTTTTCTTCTTCGTCGTACGCGCGCATCCAACTGGTGTAGTTAATAATTCATTAGTCGATCGGCGCAGCTAATAAACTTTCATAGCCTACACCCAATAAATTTTCGATGATCAAATTAGTCGGCAGCAAGCACACCAATCTTCTTTTTATACTTCTTGTATCTCGTCTATCGTAAGAGAAGACGACGGTGTTCAAAAATCTTAGCAATAATTTAAATTGGATCGACGGTCCGATCAGCCATGGGAGCTCCACCGATCACAGCGTGATCCCAAAGAGATCTTATAAGGTGTACGTAATAAGTCAACAAGATATATTCCATGATTCTGTTGGGTGGTATGCGATGGACCAACCGCGGTGTCTTGTACATCAAAGATCGATATGATCACGACAAGTGATCTATAACACCAGAAGCCGATCACGGCCGATCGTGCATACATCAAATGTGTTTTTGTTTTTTTTTTTTTTCGTTTGTTCTTTTTTCTTTTTTTTTTTTTTTTAGATTAATTGAGGTAAAAAGAATTCCTTAAACCTCTTGCCTCTGTTTGTGTCGAATTGATTATGTGCCAGAAACGTGTATAATCCACAAACTTATAGTTGATCGTTTGTGCAGGCGGGTAACTTGCTCGCGATGTGCGCATTCAAACCTTTAATATTTTAAAGATTGCGGGTGTAGGTAATACATTTGTATTTCTGTCGAAATCATCTTATCGTCCACGAAAAGATTTATTTCGAAATTCAGTTTACGGGGGAGGTGTACGTAAAGGTCTGCCGGGTGCTGATCACCTTCAGGATTGCGAAATGATATTCATCGGTAATGCGACCTCTTTGCAGACCATATTGTCATTTGTATGGACGTTCGGTCTGTATATACGGAGAAGCGATAATGTGATTTATTGAGTAAATAAATCAAAGACATCTCCAGTTCGTTCCAGGCATCTTTCATTCTTGAGATCAATTCGAATCAGAGGTTAATGTAGTCAGTCGAATAAAAAAAAAAGAAACTCATTACTGCGGCTCCTTTTGACCATATATAAAGTATGCGAAGCGATTTTGTGCATTTTTTGATCAATAAAGTGAGTTTTTGAGAAAGAATAAAGACATATTCAGATGCTCTTAGGAGCTTTTGTCGGTCGGTCTTTCAAAGTGATTTTCCGGTCTATTTGTCTTTATTTCACGTGGAACAATGGGCCACGGTATTCTGTTGTCTGATGTGAGACGCTTGACCTGTACGATTTAAGATCAAGTGATCTTACTCGAATTGGTCAGGCTCTAAGGGTGTGTACCTTTATTTTTTCTCTATTGAATATACCCTCAATAATGATAGATTATCGAAAAACACGTTTCATTCTGGAAAGAATGGGCAGATCGATCTCGGGGATTTGCATACGAACATGAATGCGATCACTGCTATGATCGCCAACAGTCCAACCTGATAGCATTCCACAGAAAATGGAAAATCGAAGACAACAAAAACAGTGGAGACAATCGCAAATGTGCAGATCGGAGAGGGACCACCCATTCACAACGGGAGATTATTGAAAGAAATTCGTTTCGCGCTCAATATCTTGAATGATCACATCCCATGACGTCATAAAAAACAATCACTTTTCTGTGGAAAATTGCTGACCACGGGCAGCACCATCAGTTCCCTTCTCTCTGGTGGAGATATAGACCCTACCCGGCATCCTGCCCCCTCTATTCAAAGCATTCGGAATTTGTTTTGGGTTTTCATCACGTCCAGCGGGCATTTTCTGCACGAATATCTCGCGGGGTATCCGTTGTCATATGGTGCGCGTATTTCTTCTCGATTCTGGTCCGCGCCAACCAAACCAAACCGGACATTTCTTGGAAAATATTGTAAAACTGATCCGATACGCAATTACTCTATGAAAATCGATTCGAGTCACCGATATTGTGTCGAGTGCCATAACTTTTTATTTGCTTGTTGTTGCACAAATATTTGAACACGAAGTTGATTTTCCATCGCGATCACAATATCGCGAATGTGCCGCTAGGCTTCAGGTGAGTTTGGCGCAGAGTTGATGGCGTTTACCCTTTTGTTTTATTCTATTTGATTTTGTTTTTTCTGCTCCGTTTGAAACGAATGTTTACTCTCATAGGGTTTGCTCGATAAACACCGGGATCAGTAGGTTCTGATTTCGTTGGCGGTAGGTTTATTTTGCTTAGAAGGGTTTAATATAACCATTTTGTCCATTACCGGACAACGAATTACTAATTGATTTTAATTATATAGGTGTATTTTTATATATAGTAAAAGTTTCAAAAAGTATTCAACAAAATAAGATCAAAGCGAAAGACACTTTAACCCTTTCCTAAATAAATAAAAAAATAGATTTTGTTCGTTTTTATAAATAATTAAAGGGAAAATCTAATTGTTTGAAAACAAAAGTAATCAAAACAAAATAAAGCATAAATAAAAAAAATAAAATAAATAAATAAGTATTTTAGAAAGGACTAAAAAATGAAATAAGTTTATATAAGAAAATAAAAAATCTCAAATGAAAAAAACACATGCAAGAAGAAAATTTTAAGTAACAGATCTAAGGAAGATCACTTAATAAAATGCGACGCTATTTAAAAAAAAATTAAAAAAAACTTTTATTTGATTTTCTAAATTCAATATAAAAGAGTATATTTGATTTCTTATTTTAAATCTAACCTAAGGAAATCAGAAATGTAATGTAAATTTGCTTTTTTTAAAAAAATCTTAAGGTTTAATTATAAATAATAATAAAAAAACAATTTTAAGAACTATGGACTGAATGACATGCTTTTTAAATTTAATGTTAAGACCAGCCAGAAATCTACTAATTTTAATTTTATATTTTTAGAATTTAAACATTGTTTGATATTTAAAAAAAAATTATATAAAAAGCTTAACTCTTTTAGGTCATAATTTTGAAATTTTTCTATTTTATTCTAATTTTGTTTAAAGGAAGAGTATTGCCATTAAAATAACAAAATTAATGATGTTAAATTTTGACACTGCAATTATATTTGATAAATTTTACTAGAGTTTATCATGTAAGGAAGTTATTCTTCTAAAATCTTCTTGATAAAAGGAAGAAATAAATCTTTAATTAAAATAATGGAAAAAATCAATTAAAGTCTGGATTTCGTACTGATTTTATTTATTATAAATTTTTAAATACTAAGCCTAAAGAGTATTGTTTCAAAATTTAAGCCGCGAGCCACACTAAATTAAAGCGATTTTTTAATTTATTTTACAATAATTTCTAAAGCAATTTATTAAAAAAATTAATATCAGACAACTTTCATTGTTTCATAGGGACAATATGCGCTCTTTTAAATAAGTAAGAAGGATTTTTACAACATGGTTCAGGCGAACTAAGGCTCACCTGATTTTTTTAGGATGATCAAAAATTTAATACTCGTGTGTTATCGAGTCCTCGATTGTTTTATAGATTTATTTAGATTTAATATTATCGATATACTTTAAAATTCGCGAACCACCTTTGGTTACATTTTTAAAACGAAGATGTTGTTTTTTTTTTTTTAAAGAAAACAATTTATTTTTCTTTTTTGTTCTTCTATTAAATTAACTATTTCTTTGGTAACCTTTCATTGCTTATCCTTACACAATTACTTTGTATAAATCATCCTCCCCCATAATACTTAACTAATTTATCAGGAAAATGACCCGAAGTACGTTGCATTGCCTAGTACTGGGGCTTATCCATCACACGCCTGAATTATTTACGGCATTGGTGTGTAACGTAATTAATTTCTAATTGCGACAACAGTACAGTTACACGATTGGCGACAACATTAACATACACCTCGGCATCATCATATACCCCGATACCGAAGAGCAACAGTTCCGAATCATAGGACCCTAGAAGAATCTCCATAAGGCTTGGTCCATGGTCCGGTCCTGGTTGGTAATCCATTAGGGAATCGCTTTTAATGCACTCTACGCTATAGAAAACCCATGTCTCACCTCCGATTCGTTTATTTTCAGCAATTAATTACCCACGCATACACCGTAACAATTCCCCCCTCCTTTTTTCGAATGGTACTGTCAATGCAATCGTCCCCAATGCAATTTGAATGGCGTAAAATAAAAATAAAAATAAATATAAAATAAAAAAAAAAAAACTACAGAAATTCTTTACAGCGAAAGGTTTTGGATTGCCAGGTTTTGGTTGTTTTTCCAGTTTTCGCCACCCAAACTCCTTGCGTACACAACTCTTCTGGACAGTGTACCTGACTATATCTACTCTGCTGCACCATTTTTTTTTATTTTATTTTATTTTATTTTTTTTTTTATGTATACGTGTGTGCATAATGACGGCCATAAATCTGGATTCCACAATGTTAATGATATTTCGGCCTTTGATAGCATTTTATTTGAAATTTGATTACATCGAGCGGCGGCAGAAGCAAGAAAAAGTGCACCGCCCGGTAAATTATTGACTTTTAACGCATTTACACTGGTGGGATTGGTAGTCGCAGATCGAAATGGCAATTTTATGGCGCCTTTAATCGATCAAAGAATAGATCAATGACTTTTCTGATTATATATAAGAAATTGTTTGTCGGTATTTTGATTCAAGGACGGTTTGATGATCATAAAAAATTTTATGGCCTCCTTAAAATGTCTTAAAACTGATGAAAATCATTTCACGATTGATTTTTATCTTCTTAAAAAATTTGAATGACTCTTACGTATGTTTGATTGCCTAACCACACCTTAAATCTTTTTATTTTCTTTTTTTTTTTTTTTTTACCAACAATTAAGTAGTTTACGAAAAAGAAAAAAAATTCGTTATTGAAGATCATTCTCATGAAAATGTAATTTCGATCAAATTGAATGTGAGTTGCGTTTTAATGGAATTTTGTTGGAAAATCATTAGAGATATGAAAAATAATAACCATAGTATGATCAATCCATAAAAAAAACCTTTTGTTAATTATGGTCTTTTAGACAAGATCGTTTTTAGCTTAGGTTTTAGATCCATGGATATCATAATTGTAATTGTAATTGCAAAGAGGTATTATGTCTTTATTTTTAAGATATCTTAGAAACAAAAAAAATTTATGATTCTATTTAAAAACAACAGAAGTTAAAAATTATATTTTCTAAATTTTTGTCTGTTTGTTCACGCATCCCAAAAAAAAAAAACTGGACGAATTTTGATGAAATTTGTCACAGTCGTAATTTATAAAAAAAGAAAATTCCAAATTGGGACACCAAAAGTATAGACATAATTTGTTTGTTCATAAACCTGCTGGTTCAAATGAAAACTTATTAAAAGTACATTTTAGCACTTTTCAAATTTGGTTTGCAATTAGTACGAATGTGTAGCTTAAGTTCGTACAATTAAGGATTTGTTATTTATAAATTCATGGACAGAAGATCGCGAATTAGAATTCTTTCAAAGTATTAAGATTTTTTTTTTTCATTTTATAAATGTTTCTTTTCTATTTGCAATCCTATGAAAGTATAAGTTTTTTTTTGTTTTTACTAGAAACCCCATTTTAATCAAGTCCGAAGCTATTTCGATTCCCTAGTTCACGTGTACGAATCATAAAAAAAAAATCTTCACATCGCGTCGCTAACACAAAAATCCCTGGTTCAAATCCTAGTTCACGGCTTTAGAGGGTTTTTTTTTTTTTTTTTTTAAATAATTTTGCAATATTCAAAATCTGTTTTAGATCCCATGATTTTATCTTTGTATAAAATTGATTACTTTATAATAATAAATTAATTCAATCATACAATTCCTCGAAGAGTAAAGACGATAACCCAAATTATATCTCTGGGATAACTATTGAGCCGTCATACCCCATATCAGCGTCCGTCAAACTATTGCCGATCAATGGTAACCGCGGGTGGTATATCGAATCTGAATTAACCGGGAATTGAGCCGTACACGGCAGCAGCGGCATCAACATGCATGAATCCGAGGAATGTGTCAATCAAGAGGAGTTTTCTCATTATTGCCTCCTTTCAAGTGTATGGCAGTTGCGATCTTCGAGCCTGGGGCATCCCTATGTAGTTTTTGTAATCAAAAGGTGTCAATCATAATAAAGGTAAGGTTGGAGGCGATCACCATCACTTGGCCCAACATAAGTTCGAGAAGATTCATATACGCAGTCGATTATTAATTCACCTTCCTCCCTCATCCCGTGCCAAGAGTGTTGGACACATGGATCGCGGTGTGTTCACGTCTTTCCCGTGATACCTTAAATTACAGATGTCCGCTAGAGGTGAAGTGAAACCTCTCGTTTTGATATCTAGACGACTGGGGGAATTAGCCGAACGATTTTCCATGTTTTTGCGTTTTTCGATTTTTTTTTTTTTTTTGTTTTTACATTTTCTTCTTGGCCACTTGAAATTATCCTTTTTGACCACGTCCACATGGCTTCTTGATCGGCGGTATCCCGTCCGAGGATAGATGGAGCCCGTTGGGCTGTCAAGATGCCATTAAAGTGAACACCATGTGATTAAAATTGGTCGATTTTATTAGGAAGGGTTACCCGGGAAACTGATGTATCGAATGTGGTGCAGAATTGAGCACACCTTAGCCGGTATTCGCCTGTGAACAGGTCAAACTTGGCCATGAACATGTACGACAGCCAGTACACGCCTCATTGATTGCCGTTTACGGTGTTACCCATCAGGATGACCGGTTGGCTACATATGCTCCATTGGACAGGTATGTATTACCTTTATTGGTAGGAGATTGAAGTGATAGACTTCAGATTCCAGATTTCAGACACAGGCTGTAACATTTCATTTAAATTTTGCAAAAAGAATATTTGGAATTTAATCGAAAGTCCCACCCTTTGAAATAATCCGGTTATCATCTCAGTAGTACCTCCTTTAGTATTCAATTGAATTCGTTCGAATTTACTTATCGATTTTAGAAAAAAAAAAAAAACGAAATTATTATTTAATTTATGTTCACGTATAACTTTTTATGACATTCAAAGAAAAATTTTATCATTACTAACGAAAGATCGAGGAACATTTATTTCGATCATATGGGGTTAATTCGTTGATACTAATTTAATTGGAGTAATAAAAAGATTCTTTATTTAAAAAAAAAACTTTACATTACTATAATTATCAGGACTAATTTATTTTGGAAAAAAAAATTGTTGTATTGATAAAACTTTCATAGAAAAATTTAAAAAAAATGATCTGTGTTTTTATTAAATCAATTATCGCGATTTCTTAGTATTTAAGAAAAGTTATTAAATCTTATAGAATTGTTAAAGGAGATTTAATAGAAATAACAAAATATCTACACTCTTAGTAAATACACTCTTCGATTTTTAAATTGATAATATAGCTGAGATTTTTTAATACCATTTATAAATTTTATTCTTTATACTTGTAATATGAATGTAAAGCTTTGATATTGAACAATCCACGTTTTTCACTTTGGACAAATGATTCTACTTGATCCTCTTCCTTGTATGGTGACTTTGAGAGTTTAAAATATTTGGACGAGTATAAAAGGCGTTGTCTTCTTAGATTTAGTATATTCTATTATTACATGGTGCAGGTGGATTCAGTAATTATCAAATGGATATACAAAAATATTACTATACTTGAGCCATGGAGGAAATGCTTCGGACATAGTGAACGGACATAGACAGAGACCGAAAGACAACTGGACAATAAAGTCCATACAGAAATTTACATTGCTAAATTCAAGATGTTGAAATGAAAACACATTTTCTGTAAACATATCGAAGTATTCTAAAGTTTTAAAAACAAAATTACGTTCTATATGAAGTCTTCTTGGACTAGAAGTGAAGAATTGTTTAGGACACGTTAGGATATGGAATACAAATGCAAAGAGATTTTTTTTCCTTCAAGAAACCTTCTTTAAGGAATGTGAAGGAATGTGGTGAGATTTAAAAATGTAAGAAAGTTCTGAAGTTTTACACGTTTTTTGAAATTTTCCCTTTGTTCTAATGGGCAATAAAAGAATCTTATAACATACCTTAAATTTCTCAGTTTGTTTGGATTTTCTTTTTGCTACAAAAAATACGGAATTGGTTTAAATTTCTAAGTGGTTAGAGAGTTATTAGCATATCCCAACTTGTGATCAAAATGATCAAGGCCAGGTAGAAGATAGAAAAAAAAAAAAGACAGGCGCAAGCACTGGAGACTTTTTTTTTAACTTTTGAAAGTTATAGCGTCTTTGCCAGAATAAAGGCAGTTACAATGGACTTAAAAAGTATTTTTATAAGCCTATGATTAGATTCTGGCCTGAAATTCACTACTCACCAGAAATATTTACGTGATCCAATCGTGTTGAATCAGAATTTGCAATAACACCCAAACTCTCAACCTGCGGGGAATGTGGTACCAATAATTTCGTCCTGCATGGATAGAGTTTTTTTCCCACCAAATTTAATGGCTGAAATATTTAAACTGTTTGAAGAAAAAGCGAAAGTGTTAATCAAGACGTCAAGACGTGTCTAATGAATAATTTGTTTGATTAGAAAGATAAAGCTACATTTTTGTGTGTGTATTTTATACTAAACAGACAGACCTTTCGAACAAGCCATGTCTCCCCAAATATTGTGACAAATTAATTAAAAGCCTACTCCCCAAAACTCTGCGAATCGAAGCCTCTGGCATTTTGCTCATTACTTTTACCCACAAAAATTCGATCGTCCGCCCTTGAAAAACAAGGAAATGGTAGAGTTACAAAAAAAAAAAAAAAAAATCGCGAAGAGCAAGAAATTAATTAGAACTTTTCTCGTCGCACAATTCAGCCCCTGTAACGACTTTTTAACCTAACCCCCGTCCTATCATTGAGAAACTTAACCCCTTCAAAAGTCCTACTTCTCGTACTCATGGTGTCTTCCACGCTTTTTTTTTTCCTTCTTCTTCTTCTTCCTTTTTACAAGCCTAAGCCCATATCTTTAGGGCTTTATTGAGGAATCGAAAGCAAAACGTGTACCACCCGTGGCCTCTAAAACCCAACGTTGTCATCTCACACCCGTTTAAATTTTGGAAGGATACTTTGTCGCAAAATCGTTAAGATCGCGCCCATTTTCTACTCTAATTAAAGGAGTTTTCGCTGTGAACTTTTGTCGCGCACTGCCGTGGCACACTCCTCGAAGAGTCGCAATAAATTCTTGATTGGGGCGCCAAGTGCCACTTCGAGTTGAGCCGCTGTCAAATAAAGAATGAAGCCAAAAAAAAAAAATATATATATATAAATATATAAAGAAAATATAAATCAGGGGGAGAAGAACACACAAAAAAAAAACACGCGGAATTGAAGTCTGCCTCGTTTCGTACTTAACCCTTTTGTAGCCGATACTAGCAAAAGTCTTACTACCACGATTTTCGTCAATGACTTGTGGCGCGTTTACTTTAACCCTTGCCGCGGCGTTTAATTAATGGAAAAAAAAAGGGTTTTTTTTTTTTTTGGAAAAAGACGTTCTGTTTGTTCCCTTTGATTGGGAGGCTCTTTTGAGTCGATGGGTACGATGTGCATCAAGCACAACACACGCCTTTCGCTGCTCTGGTGCACCTTATTTTTTTTATTTTTTTAAATAATCATCAAAAAAGGATATCAGAACGCCGATTTCGCTTTTAAATTTTTCACTTTCAGCGGAATTACGGTTACTTTGTATTAACACGGGCTAGTGAACCCGATTTCCATTGGGTTCTTTATTTTCTTGACTTTACAAAATATTGGCCCAATTTTATTTTATTTTTTTTGAAGGACAAAAGAGAGGTCTTTAAAAAGGATTTTAGGCAATTTTAGGAGTTATTTATTAATTTTCTTTCCTTCTTTTTTTTTTTTTTTGTACAATAAGTATAATTATTATTTTTAACTCCTTCTATAAGCGACCCAAATAAAATTCACGTTAATAAAAATCTAGATTAGAGGGATATAAAGGAGAATCCTTCTTCTCAGACAGAACATAGGGCTGGTATCCTGTACAGGACTAGGATCAAAGCGGGTATTGGACGTAGAATCTCTCGAAGGATGGACAAGTTGCACTTCCATTAATCCAATGAGGTGCTGTAGGTGTTGACCATTACAAAACCCTTAAATAGATAAGGAGAAATTAATTAAAATTTAATTACAGCTTTTCTTTTTTACTTTAGAACTCCTACAATTAAGTTTTTTTTTAACTTTTATTTTAATTCTTTGTTTATATGACTCAAGAATGTTTTCAGCAGATTTTCAATCTTTTATCAGAATTTTTTCAGTTTGTCTAATACTATACACTCATCCCTCGATTTACACGGTAGTTACATACGTTCCACGATAGATCGTGCAAATCTAAATCGTGTAAAATGATCCACAGTATGCATATAAAATTGATACTTAAACCGCGTAAATCGAATCAAAGGATATAGGAATCAAAATGTCATAAAAATGTTCATAATAATCGTGTAAATCGAGGCAAAAATTTTATGAAAAAACGGAGATTGGTTCCATCCGAAATTAAAGTCCAAGGATATTCAAACATTCATTTTTCATACTATAATTAATATTTAAATGCAAATTAAAAATTATTCATAAGAAATAAAAACAAAGAAAATTAAAACCAGAAGAAATTTAGTCCGGGAGGATGTCTCATTTGGTCACGAAGTGAACTACTGGCCTTTTTCGGATTCGATAGTTATAGTAGATTTTTTTTTTTTGATGTTAAGAATTTAGTGATCAAGATTTGTTTACTTTAGCGAACGCGTTTTTAAATTTCTTCATATGGACTAAGCGCATTTTTTAATTATTTTCTGAGACCTGGATTCGTGTTGTAATTGAGTTTGTGAAATGATCGCGTTCAGTGTCCACGTATGTAAAATAATCAAGAAAACAAAAAATACATATATTTCTTTTTAAATTTTAAAACCGCGTAAAAGCGAAACCGTGTTAAAACGAAACCGTGTAAATTAAGTACCCTGTAAATCAAGGGGTAGGTGTAACTGCTAATGGAATTTTGATGAAATAATATCAATTTTTAAATATTCTATTGATGTAATTGAGGTTGGCATGGATTAAAAATAGGACTCGGGTTATTACTTTTAATTATTTAAATATTTAATAATAATAATAATACTTCTCGAAACCTCAGTTGGACCAAAGGAATCCTCTTTACGCAGTCAGGGTAAAAGGGTAAATAAGTAGAAGGGATTTTGCTCACTTTAAAAATTTTTATTTGACTGCTATAACTTTAAACTTCTACGGCATTGTAAGGTCATCCGAATGTTTTCCATCGTGTGATGGGAGGAGTTTATTGCGTTCCTCTGCATTTTGTCAAATTATTGTGATGGGACAGGGAGTCTTTTTTTTTATTACCGTGCAACTCCATCAGGAGCATCTAAACAGGAATCGTTTAGATCCTGGTCTTCTAGTTGGGTAGGAGTATTCGCCTCACCTTTAGGCGATTACAATTTACTTCATCTCTACTGGTATATTGCCCGATAGCGAAAAGCGGATGGAGTGGAGTGGTGGTATAAGGTATCCCAGTATATCCTGGACAGGGACCCTCTTTTTACCTCATTCCTCCATGCAGACGGAGAAAGATTAAACATTTTTTCCTTCATCTGCATTTATCCGTGTTTACTGGCAGTACAGTCATAGTGTCCTCCTCCTATCCCGGATTGTGTGCACGGGAACAGGATAGGCCGGTGTCACTTCAGATTTGTACGACATGTAATTGGGGCAAAGATCACTTCTTTTAAATTAAAATTGCCCAGGGCAGAAATTATCCTCATTTCATCCAGTGCCTTGTTACTTCGAGGCAGACTGACGTCTACCTGCCCGAATGAATGGGAAATCATTAAATCTGCGGAGCAACTGTCCTCTGATAGCGCCGCGCAACGTCGTGCGCCCGGATCCTCTGGGAGCGGGAAATTTATTTGGATTTTTTTTTTTTCCTGCTTTCTGTTTTTTTTTTTTTTTTACCTTTCCCAGCTAATGGCTTTTCAGGAAAATAATTTTTGTGAGCAGTAGAACGGAAATTTATGTAAATATATCCAATAGCTTTTTTTTTCTAAAAGATTTTCATCCCAAGAAATTGGGGCATTTCCATTAGCTTCAGTGCCTCATTAGTTGGACTCGTGCGTATATAAATGAATTTTTTACCTCCTAAAGCTATGACGCCAATAAAGTGCGCCACCGTGGAGTATCGCGAGCACGCGATCAATCATTGGCAGATACGTTCGCCATAAAATCTATTTTCAATGGGGCTCCCATTACACGCGACGGCACAGTTCCCTTCGTGTATTCGCCGTCACATCATATAAATCCATACAATCCAGAATCTCTCCCTGCTATCCTGGACCCCTACATGTTCTGGACGATGGACGGTGTGCCAGCAGCGGCGTGATGCTTCTAGCTTCAAATGAGCAACGCCGGTGCATTTTGTACCCCATAAAGCAGTTAATTACCGGGAGCATAACTCTTTTTAACATGTCTTCCACATTCGATGGTCGCGGGCTCCGAACTGTTCAGACCGCCCAGATTGTTACACGTGGGCATTCTTAGTATATATCCAACGATTCTATTCCTCTACAGTATTGCCGCTGATGGGTATCTATTATAAGAAGACTGATAGCCTCCTTGGAACCATATGAGAGCATTAACAAAAAAAAAACAAGAAACAAAAAAAAAAACGAGTAACAAGTCGCGACCGTTTTATGACCTTTCATGCCTCCTTAAGCATATACCGCGGACATTAGGAAATTAGAGGAATTTTACAGGGACCGAAAGAGGGCTGAGAAGGTGCATTGCATGGATCGCTTATCTTACCACCCAGATCTTTATGACTTCTTAAGAAAGTGTTGACAAAATCAAAAGGTGAAGACCACGATTATTATTGTTATTATTATTCGTCTTGAAGATGAAAATCTCATGTCTTTTGAGACATGGGACCGCCCCTAATTTAATTTTCATTGTATGAGCTTTTTATTTAGTAATTAGGGCAATATTTAGAGTTATGTAATTAGTCTCTTCTATAGTCTAGAACGTCTATAACATTTTCTAGTAGTTTTGTTATAATCAGGGTTCCGTACAAAAGGAACTCCTATGGTGAGATTTCAATGGCCGTGGGTCCATCTCTATTCGTTCATTATTTATTTAATAAACTAATAAAAAAACTAACGATATGAAATTTGATAAAATTATAAACCATTTTTTGTCCGCGTCTAATTCAAAAGCCAGAAATAAATCGAATAAATTTAAGGGGCCAAAGTGTGCTAACTCCATCGAGTGGAATGTCCTTTAAGAGGATATAATTTTTCTTAACGTCGTGTTATTCTATAAAAAAAAAATCAATCCATGTAAAAACAACATCATTCAGTTACTAAGATAAAATTTAATATTCTATAAAGTTTTTAATTTAATTTTTTCTTTTATTTTTTTGAATATCCTTTTCAATAAAATTAATCAAAATTAGTATTTTCTTTTCTTTCCAGGATTTTTCAATTTTTTTTACACTTTTACAATTTTATATTGTTTTAATTTAGCTTTTTAAAACAACACTCCACATTTTTATATAGAGCCTTATAATTTAGGGGTATTAGCCAAAAATGCCTTTTTGTGATTCCCTGATCCAAAAAAAAATTTTGCATTTCGCTGATAGGAACGATTTCTGTGGCGGTTTGATTTTGAATTTTTTAAATGGAGGTATCGTTAAATGTAACCACTGTTTTAATTTATGAAAATATAAACTTTCATTTTTTTGAAAATTAAACAAGGTTTATAAAAACTTTTATTTTTGTAATTAAACTGCTTTAGTAAGAAGTGAAATCTTTGAAAATATGGTAATATTTCATGATAGTTAAAAATTTTTTAAAAATGTGTGATTTATATCAATTTTCTATTAGAAGAGAAAATGTATAAAATATTTCCTTTTTTCGATCCGCCACACTATTGATCATTTTCATTTGATCTATTAAAAATATTAAATAAAAGTATGGTTTTTAAGATCTTTAAATTTATTTATGGTATTTAGGGAAGTTATACACAAGTAACCCTCTTATAACGCGGAAATTAACACATTCCACAATAATTTCGTGTTAAGCAAATTTACACTACGCAAAACTCACCTTCTTATACAAAACGAAAGGTTCCGTTCCGGATATTTTTTTTTCCTCAAATAAAATATAATTAAAAATTAAACATAATTTTTATAAATTAACAAAATTTAAAATTGACTTCAAATTAGCATCAATTCATCACTTTTGGGTTTAAAAATGGTTTAATAAATTCACATTTCATTGAAATTGTTTAAACGGACAAGTAAATTTTCGTTTTTCGATAAAATCCTAGTTCTTGGTTGGACCTTTTGATTCTTCCACAGGCTTCCAGGGTTTCGTGTTATAACAGGTAAATTTGTACCTTACATAAAAAAGGTCCGTCTTAACTAAGCTAAAGCTTACAAAAAAAAAAAACTAATTTCTCTTTGAGCGAAAGGAATAAACAAAAATTATTAAAAATTAGAAAATATATATTTTGAAAAATTTGAATTGAAAAATTGTATCTTCACTTTTTAAAAAAAGGTATACAATTCAGAATTAATAATTATCATTCACTTTAGATAAAATTACTTATTGATTTATGAATTTCTAACTGAGTTTCCCAGTGCATAAGGTAAAATTATGGGTTGGTGTTAAATTGGAAAAATTTCATGTACCTTCGAATTTTATTTTCTAGTTTCCTGTGTCTTAGATTTTTTCAATTACGTTTTTGGGAAAAGAATAAGATTAAAGATATAAAACGAAATTGTTAAGACATTATTCGTTTTTTTTTTTTTTTTTTGATTAAAGGATGTACTTTTAATTTACATATTTTTAGCTTTTGTTATTTTCAAAGATGTTCAAATTCTCTAAAATAGTTATGAAAAAAAAAAGATGAATTTTAAGCAGTATCAAAAGAAGAATCATTAATTACCTTATAAAGCATTTAAGACAAGCAACTTGAAGATCTTAATTTCTGCACATAGATATGTGCTAGATATCCGACAAAACAAAGACTTCTCATCCGCGACAACCATCTTGACGCGGTTTTGCGTCGCATCTTTGTACACATTTGAAGCAAAAACAAAAAAAAAAAATTAGTCACCTTTTCCCAGCGAACGATTAATCTCCACCTCATTAAAGGAGCTCAACCATTGCAGAAAATTTTTGCATTTTTTCCACATAATTCGTCAGCATAGAGTTGAAGTTTTACCTGGCGTACCTGGAGGAACGCATTTGATGCGCCTAGGTGCAAACCGGAGAGCATGTTTTCTCCGTTGAACTGGCGACAGTAATTTATGAAAGTGTGCAGGCAAGGTGCAAGAAGCTCTCTAGCCCATTGAGAAAGACATGAAGGTGATGTTGATGAGGAGGAGGACGACAACAACGACGTATCACACAATAGGTAGACTTATTCGCGGTACCCGTATGCGGAGCGCGCGATTTTAAGACACGTTCACCGTGAGGGACCGGACGGAGCCTTAAGTAGTGTTTAATTAATGAAAGTAAAGCCCATGAGTCGACTTGACTTCCTGTGCTTCGATTAACAAGACGTTGCGCCCTGGATGAACACCTCCGGAGCGAGTTTTAAGTTTTCTAGTCTTTTATAGCGAGAGTGCGAAATTCCGTCGCATTTCTCGCGCACCTTTAGGCCTCCAAGATCTTCGCACACAATTCGTATCCGAAAGCGATTCGTCTTCTTAATGGGCTGATTGTATGCTAAGCAGGCCTACGGGATGGTTCAATTATTTGTGCACTCAGGTGAAGACGCTAAAATCGCACACGGATTTGGTGATAAGAATCGAACCAGAGGGGGCAGAATCCTAGCAAGGTTTGTGCCACAATGTGAACTGCGAGTGCAGCAACCGGAGCCTATCGGACATGTTTCCGTCATTGCACAGCAGGAGAAAGGTTAATTGCTATTTTTTTTATATTAAAACGATAACACGGGTTCTTTAATTAACTTGAATCATTCACACGGTAAAGGAGAATCAATTAATTAAAATTAATCTCTAAACAATTTAATAATTAAATTATCATCAAAACTCTAACCGCTAGGGGATGGATGGTAATCAGAAAAACGTATAGAGTAAATTAATTTATTGGCCATCCACTTTTAAAGAAACTACAAATTTTTTAAATCAGTTCTTCTTTTTTCTAATTCCTTTCAACTTTCTTTTAGAATTCATCTTAATATCGTTTACTTTCACTTTTTCTAATTTCCTAGATCTTCTCATCGATTTTGTAAACTTTGTAAGGTGTCGATCATTGATCTATCCGACAAATATGAACATGCAAAAGGTGTTAAATGATTACAGGTAAGAAAATACTATTACTGTTTCGGGATTTATCTACCTACAGGCCCAACCATTTGATAGTTTGCTTTTACATAGTTAGGTCACGTTACGCTAGAAAGAGGTTAATGGTGCACCATCATGTCACGTGTTACATATGCTATGATTTTTATTCTTCGCAAACGGAAGATAGAAAAGGCGTCAATATTTGGAATAGGCATCCTCGGCTTTATAGAAACCTCATTCATCTGGAAGATCTAAAACATGGCAGTGACTTATTGTGAAATTAAATTTGGAGGTTTTTTACACCGTTTAGTGGTCCATCCAGCTCAGAGAGAAAAGAAGAATATTTTCTCCACGTCCATCACAGACAAAACGGAGGACTAAAATTGGCGTGATAAATTACATACACTACCTTTACTTATATAGTCAATTTTTTTATAAGGATATAATCAAAATGAAGAGACTTTTATAATAGTTTAAGGGATTGTTCTACGTCCCAACTTTAAAGGTGATTGTGTCTCGAAATGTGACTCATTTTGTCCTTATGTAAGTATCAAAAAAAAAGTAGTAGTAAATATTTGGAGAATGTATTTATGGTGGTAAAAATAAATAAATAAATTAAATTTACATATGCTAGTGTATAATGCTCAAATTCTTGTCAAAATCCGTGTAATAATTTTTGGATGATGCTCGTATAAAACAAATAAAAATTCCATAAGCTTTTGTTTTACATTCTAAAAAAAAAAGAATGCAGACAAACATTTTGGCATGAAATCATAAATTGGCTTTTCTTATGCAAATTGCTCAAATACAAAGAAACAATAATATTTTTTATAATTGCATATGTTTGCAGATCATTTTTAGAAAGTGATAGGCGTATACGTTTAATGTTGGAAAGTTAATATTGTTTACTATAATTTGTCTTTAACTTAATAATTATGTTCATTTAATCGAATAGACTGGATACAACCGTACAAAGTGCCCATTAAAATATCGTCAGGATTTGTAAAGTTTAAAGAAAAATCGTTTCTAATTTAATGATCTTTTAAAATTGTACCGAATTAAGGAAATACCTAAACTAAACACTGGCCATAAATTTTACTGATCTACCGAACCTCGGATGATCGATTTCTAACGATTCGTCAAAAACTATGATTGATAATCGGGAACCACCCCCTTGTTCATATAAATCCAGTAAAACTTTTCTGTTTTAATAAAACCGAAGGTTATCGATACAGAGAATTGCATAGATGAAAATGTAAATTGGTTAAAACCGCGTATGCAGGGCTCGCGTGTCATGAGAGTGGTAAAGGCGTGCCGACCGCCGCTCTAATGTGAAACTTGCTGTTGGGCATATACCCCGGCGAATGGCGATCAACTTGATTGATTTGATATCATTTTTGACTGATTTGTGAGCTGCGGACGCATTGCCCCCTTGAAATATGAACGATTCCAGCAAATTACAGGCTTTGCGTATTTTTTTTTTTTTTATTACTTTTCTTGGTTTCTTGTTTTTTTTTTTTTCAGATGTTTGAAAGAAATAAAATTTGTTGGGTATAAATGGACATAGTCGATTATCTCGGTGTGGTACGGTGTGCCGTAGTAAAACCGTGCTGCGGTGGGTACACCGTATCGATCAGACTCGAAATTGTATGGTCGTCTGACAACATTTCGAGATATGCACTTCAAACGATCATTAAACGTTTATTAGTGCCAGACATAACAAAAAATGTGTCAATCACTTTGATTTGATCAAAAAAGGGGAAAGTAAACCGATCGCATCGAATTTGATGCTGGATTTGTAGTTGGACCGGTTTTTGTTTTAGATTTATTTGGTTTTTTTTTTCGCCTTTGGACCTTTGTATGTTTATGTGATAACAGCTTCCAAGAAAATTGAAAAGGTAATTAAATCGAAGGAGCGAAAAAGAAAAAAAACAATCTCCTTTCTAGCAAAATCAAAAACCGAAAATCAAAGGATAAACCCGACAGGATATGATTTCGGCGACCTTTTACGAATTTATTTTTCCTTAATTTTTTTTCTCTTTTTTTTTGTGGTCCAAATTACTTTGAACAATCGCTAGCATCTCCTTTGATCCATTCTAGGTCTAAATGCCATCACTTACAGTCATGTAAACAAGTCATAAAACCGCGACGATTTTTATTGGACAAGCACAGTCTTAGGATATCCGTTTCAAATATTTGAATCTGATGATAAACAAGCATTTTACATGTGTCTCGCCACCAAAAAAAAAAAAAAAACAACCTGAACGCAATTTTATTTGTTCCTCTTGATTCCCGAATGCGTGCGTGTTGCGTTGACGGGATTCAAACAGTGACAACCTGTTCAAAGTAATAAATAAGTAAAAAAAAAACGTTACACGTAAATTCTGATAAGCTTCATGTGATGTTTTGATAAATATTTAGATATTTGATTAAAATTTCTGTTAGTCCACTGCTCTAGGTCTAGATCTAAAGCTTCCCCTGTAATCACCTGTCGTCATTTGTTTGGGGATTTTAAATTTTTGTGTAGTGATCTTCTTGTAATGATCGCGACTGTTTGTTTAGGTCCTGCTAATGGTTTTATGATTACAACAAAATTCTGATAAGACTGACTCTGATGCTATTCTAGAATTTATACCGATGTTACAACAATTAAGTAAGTGAAATGTTGAAAGATCGTTGTTATTTTATTTCTTCAAAAATTAGAGTAGTCCTATATCTTCAAAATTGTATCGTAAAAAAAAAAAATAAATTTAAATTGAATTAAATGTTTTTAAATTTCAAATTTTCAATTTAATTTTACATCAGTCAAGAGTATTATATTTTATTATATCAATTTTTTCTTTTAGATATTTTTCTTATTATACCAAGTTTTGAGCTTATTTAAACAAGCCAATGGTTTAAAAGGCAGTGAATTTTTCGAATAATAATAAAATTAGTAATTTTCGAGAAAGTTCAATCTTTTAAATAATTTTAGCAATTTAAATAATAAGAGAAAAGGATAAAATTTGTCTATAATATAAATGAACATTTATCTGTTAAAACTTCAGTAATTTAAAATTAAATTAAAATTATAAATAATATAACAAAAAAAAATCTAGTGATTCTGTTGCCTAGAAAAATAATTCTATAGAAATTTATCAATTGGTAGTTTATTTTGTTTGAATTCGGATTTTAATGATATTTTATAATTATTTTTCTTATTTTTGGATTAACTAGTGGGCTTCAAAGTCTCACCTTTTGATTTTTTTTTTTTCGATCTTGATTTATTTGGATAAAAATATTATACAAGAATTGGGAATTAAATAAATAAAATTGCTTTTTATTGTACTCCAATTGGAAAATTATTTGTTTTAGATGATTTAAAATTGCCTATTTTGGGTATAATTTCTCGTTTTCGTATTTTCGAATTCTTACAAAATATTTCTAAGAGAAAATCTAAAAATTTTATAGAATGATTAAGGTTAACGATAATACAATTTTAAATTTTGTATCTGTCTATTATTTTAGCACTATCGTCTAAGATGAAGATTCGGGATGATTACAGTCTTAACTTTTTTAACTATCGCCTAGTATTTTCCTTCTAATTACTACTGTTTGTATTTTTAAGATCATAAGCGACACTTTATTTTATGTAATATAATTTTTATTAAAATTAATTATAGAATGTCTGACATTGTTTTAATTAACAATCTATTTTTAAAGAAGGAATCATCCATTTTATAAAAAATTAACACTGTGAAAAGTGTCACCAGTTTTATTCTATAGAAAAGTAAAATGTAAATTTGTATTTCTAAGTCTAGTATTTATATCAAACCGTCTGGAGGGGTGGTATACAACAGGAGATTGCTACTAATTATGTCGACAGGTGAGTGGAAAGACGACAAAAAAAAAAATAAAAAAATCCGTCGTCCCTTCGATGTAAAAGTGCCAATTGCGGTGCACACAAGAAAAGATCAAAGTAAAAAAAAAAACAGGACGAAAGAAATAAAAAATAAAATTATGTTTCTCTCTTGAGATACCTGAAATTACCTTAATCACTTAACCAAGAAAAAAAGTGAATCAGTACCGTTGTGTGGCATTTCACAGGATCATAATTCCGGTAAAGTGTTTGTGCCTGCCAGGACCCAATTAAAGGCCATAATTAGATACATCGCGAGGCAGCGGGTGCCTTGAATCTTGGCGGCATCTTATTATGTTTGCTAAAACCCCCAAACACATGTGACCCGGCCGAGTAAATATGAAAATTTATAGAAATTTTATATTTGCCAGGATGTATATAACTTTTTTTTTTTTTTTTGTGTTTTTGTTAAACTGTTCCTTTTGTCTCCGGATAGCAGGGATCAGAAGAATCCGGGAAGAGGTACTAAAGACAGCGGTGGCAAGGACAAAGGCAAGCAACTAAAGAACTCAGTGTCAGCCCAAAGGCGATAAAAAAGGAGAAAATTTTATTCGGAGGTAAGAGCTGTAAAAAAAAAAAAAAAAACAAGGATGTGCAGCGCCCATGGTATAAAGGGACATACAAAGGCGAAAAGGGTTTTACTAGGGTCCGATGATGCTGCTGCTACTGCTCTACTAACTGTGGCCGGGAGTGAGCAACAGCAAGCCAAGGCATCCCTAGCTTCTAGCTCCTAGTTCCTACCATCAAAAGAAGCAGAAATATGCAAAAAGCTTAAGAATGAAGAGAAAAAGGATACAATTTCAGTCTTTTGCTTTCTATTGGAGGATAGGGAGGTGTAACGCTATGTTAGGGCCACATATTTATGGGTTGTGTAGCTCCAGCATAGACAAGGATTTGTCTCGTGACTTGTTTCCAAAGCAAATATCTTCTTGTGCTTATCCCCGTCTGTTGGCATGGACCCTGTACGGGGACATATTATTCGCTTAACAAACCCAAAAGACAAACGGAAAAAAAGACAGGCCGCCAGCAGCCAAAAGGGTTAAAGAAATTTTATAACACGTGGTGGAGGGGATGGTAGGTAGGTGCAAGGATGGATGGTTGGGTGAATAAAAGCCCGCGGCCCAGGCCGGATTATGGACGTAAAATCCAGAAGGCTGTCCTTCTTAATACATTAAACGAGCGGGCGTCCAAACTCTGTACTATAAGGGGTGGTTAAAAAAAAAAAATAAAAAAAATAAAAAAAAAAATCTTGGGGGTGGCAACGTTATACGCACGGGTCTTTTGTTGATGACCACGTTTACACGAGCGATTCCCTCGTTCTCGCCTCATTCCCATACCAACTTTGTTAGGACTACCGGCCCTTTGTACACCATGTGCTGCTATGCCATTTGAATATGAAAATTTTACAAATCTCAAATTAAAATTTTAAGCGAGAAAATCTCATTTAGAATAAAAGGACCAACCGGGGAAATATTTTTGTGCTATGTGGTCTTCTATGGGATGTAAGACCGTCTCAGTAGTGGTGATGGTGCGGGCTGGTTTACGCTCTTTTTTTTTTTTTTTTTTTGTTAGCCGCACACTTATATTTTTGCGCAACAGAACACCTTTGAGTTTGTTCCAGTACAAAGGGCCAAGTACACACCTTGCAATGTTGTTATTCTAACCGCTAAGATAAATTAATTGCATTAAAAGGGCCAGAGAAAAATAATGCTATGCTTTACCTACCATAGATTGTTGGCAAGTTAGACAGGTTAGGTATACCTTCTGGTGGTATTACACCGTTTTTCCTTTCCCTTCAAACGTGCTGAAAGGTAATTTATGCTTGGAGGCATCTCACTAATATGCAATTCAACATGAGGATAAATTAATTTAGCTGCGGTCTTATATAACATTCCTCTAGTCTTATAAACAGGTTTCATCTACTTTGTGACACCATTAATTATATCAAAGGGATCTAATGCCTATCTTTTTTTTGTTTTTTTTATTCTTTTAGTGACCATTTAATTTTTTTTTTTAATTTTATCTTCAATATAAACACACCACAAAATTATTGCAAAATTTTTATTGCATAATATAATTAATTATATTTTATTGTATTTAACCATTTCAAGAAGATTCAGTTGTTGAATTTGCTGGTCGAGAATTTCCATTTCTACAAGGAGCCTTTTCTTCAAAAGAAGAACTCAAAGGACCTCCAAACTGTAAAATAAGAAAGTAATAATAGTTATTTAGAAAAAAAAAAAAAGAAAAAATCTTTAAGATTTAATAAAAATCAATTTAATTTAAAATGAAATTAAAAATGTTTTGTAGTACGGTTTCGCATTATTCCCAAGTTCCCAAGCCCATTTTTGCGTAATATTTCAGTATTTTACCTTTTAGATTAAAAATAGGTAAAATAAAAAATGTTAATAATTAAAAAAAAAAAAACAATTTACTCTTAGTTACAAATATAAATTTATAAAAATTTAAAAGAATTTAAAAAAAAAAAATCGAATTAATTTTTAATACTGAAACTTGCAAACTATTAAAATTAAATTTAATTTACTTTTAAGCAATGTTGATTTAATTTTGATTTAATTTTGATTTAATTTTTTGTAACGTACACATGAAAATTAAAAAAAAAAAAAACACTAGAATTTTAATGCTATCGTATCACTTTTATTCACTAAAAATTAATTTTATAACAATTTAGAACACCATTTTATTTAACAATTTATTTATTCACTTACCGCTATTAAAATCATCGCAAAAATCAACATGATACCGAAAGTTAATTTCATTTTTAATTAAATTAATTCACTTTTGAGAATTGATTAACGAAAACACCTGCTGCTTCTTGAACGTGTAAAATTCAACTGATTCTCATGTAGAGTACTTGTGCTGTATTTAAATAGAAAATATTACTAATTCAAATACACCTAGTGGCAATTATCGACGAGTGATATATTTTGTTAAATATGATAAAAAAGTTTTAATTGTTTTTTTTTTTTTTTTTATCAAACATTATTAACTTGATTTGATTTCGAATTAGTTAATTTAGACAACGCTTGGATGAGTTTTAACACTAAGAGTAATTTGCTTTAATTACATTTTAGTTACGACATCACTTTGGGTTTTTTTTTTTTTATAAATAAATATTGAGACAGGAAATATTTAATTATTTTATTATCGCTTTTGTTATACAAATGATGATCTCAAAAGATTGGACAGAAATTAAACATTGTATTCAATTTTATTTTTTTTTAACATCCGACTCATAAATAGAGGACATTAAGGTTAAAATACACACTACAAAATATGACCCATTGTGATAATAAATTTTATTTGAATAGCTTTTTCTTTTTTTTTTAGTTGAATAAAATTATTTTATTTTTTTTTTGTATAAAATAGTGTAAATATGTGTTTATTAATATTAATTAATATATAATAGAAATAAATCAGAACATTTTAATATTTAAGTAAAATAAAAATAACAATTGTACAATTTTTAACGTGCTAAAATCGATAATTTAAAACCATGTCTTATTATTGAAGTAAAATCAGTACTTTCTTAAATTGTTTCTTTATTTTATTTTTCCTGAAAAGAATATAATTATTCCTGATTAATTTTCCTGAAAAGAAGATAATTATTCCTGATATGGGATAAAATTCTAGTACTAGTATCTACCTACACTATCACTATACTTTTTTTTACTATGATTTATTAAATTTTAGTTAATATTTATCGTAAAGTACAAACTGTTCAATTTTCTGTAATAGCTAAAATTAAATTCACTAATTCAATGTCTACTTCTAAGATTATTTTTTAAAAAAAATGATTATTCAAAAATTCTATTTATTAACGTAATTATAGTGATAAATATGATTATGTATCAGCCAACTAAAATAATAATACAATAAAAAATAAAAAAAAAAAAACACAAATATTCAAGAAGACGAAAATATATAAAATATTTGGAATATGATCCTAAACTTGTGTTCATTAGAAAATAAACTCTTATTTCTTTGAATATCTAAAGAAAATACTCTAACTACTAAATATAGCAATTTTTCTTAATACTAAAAAATAAAAAAAAACACAATGAATAAGAAACAATTCTTATTTTAATTAATTTTATACAGTTTACAAAAATGTTCCAGGTAACCCTTTAATTAGACAATTTAAAAAAAAATTGGTTACTTTTTCGAGTGGAGTGTTTAGAAAAGATCAAGTACTTCAATTGTTTAAAAAATAAATTAAAGTACAAACTCTAATTCTAGAGTATCTAAAAAGAGTCACTAGAATGACCTTTTTCTTCTTGTTTCCCATAAAGAATTTTTATTTTTCTAGTATATTAAAATGCAATTAATTTTCAGGTGCTAAAAATTTTATTTTAAAATGCCAAAAAAAAACATAAAAAATTCCACAAAATCATTATTAATAAAGTAATATCATTGAATCAATTTTCCAGTATTGTTTATTCTCCAATTACACTTTCTAAATGTTCTGATGGTAATTGTGGTGGTAGTCCATGAGGTATAGGATGGTCATCATCATGAAAGTCAACAGATATACCAGGAATCTTACCACTTGCACTTGGACCTGCATGAACTACAATGAGATGGTCTGGATCTCCTGCCGTTTCACCCATCTAAAAATAATTAAATATGAATAGTTGTAGTGTTAAAAGAATTAAATGATATTAAATACCACCAAAATAACCATCACAGAAATTAGCATAATACCAAAAATCAATTTCATTTTGAGAAAATATTCGAATTTAAAGTGATAGAACAAGTTTACTGTATGATTGCGATTTCCAACTAGTCGACGGCTTTTATACCTTAAAAATTTCTCACCTGATTATTTTCATTGCAGTGTGAAAAGAAAAGTTTTTTATTACATGCGATAATTCAAATAATAACATCAAAATAGTGACACGATTATCACATTTTTTTAGTAAAAATTTGAGCAAATTAATAAAATTATTGCTAATCATAAGAATTATCGTAAACAATAATTGAATTAGTTTTTTTTTAAAACCTCTCAGATTAATTTTTTTTTCAGTTTTTGTGGTTTTCAGGTGTCCACAATTGATCTCTGTAAAAGACACATTGGGAAAATTTCACAAATTTTTAGTTTGGTCAATTACTGAGGTGATGTTTTTTTTGTTTTTTTTTTTTTTTGTTACCCTAATTATAATTTATGATACTAAAAATTCTATTTTGCTAATCTATATTTAGTTTTTATTTACTAAACCTACCTAGAAATAAATCAATACTTGCAAAAATACCACGTCTGCTCGAATTTTTTAAAGAGTTTTCGTTCTTTGTGACGACCCAAACTTTTGGAAAATTTTGGAAGAATATTTCTTTATGTCTAAAGATTAAATCAAAATTATTTGAACACTTATTTTTTATGTAATCAGTTTTTTTTTAATCACCCGAAAAATTTATTTATTGTAAGATATGGGGTTTTTAGAAAAGACTGATTCAATTACGCTACACCGCGTTGACCAAATCAACATTTTGTGAACTAATTTTTATTAGTTTTATATTTACCCCCCTACCTTTGTTTTTTGGTTGAAAGGTGGCATAATTCTTATAAATTGTATATAAATAGTTTTTTTTTTTTTTGGGGGGAAAATTAGTTTCAGTTTGATGTTGATCCTATTTCAAAATTGTTTAAGTTTTGAATTTTAGTTCACTTGATTTGTTTTTGAATTTAAATTACAAAACTCATTTTTAATAAAAAAAAAACATTTCTACTTTAAATTTATTATTAAATAGTAATTATTTTTTCAAAGAATTCCTCAATGTTTGCTTTTGACAAATAAAGTTTTATTAACAAAGTCCTTAATAAGACCTAAGTGAAATTTTAATACAATTTTCGACATGGGACATTAGAGAAAAGTGGAGAAATTTCTAAAGGCCATTTTTGAAACATTAAAACTCTTCAAATGAAACCCATTTTCCATGATTTGGTCAACATTGAATTTGAGACCCTTCTCAAATCTCAAATATTAACAAAATTTTACCCAAAAAACCATAGATACTGTGAAAAGTTCATGAATAATTAAGACTTTACTTTAAATGGACCGACTAGAGAGAAAGATATCGTCAATAAAGTACAAAAAATAACCTGGAAATGATTCAGGACACTTCGTTGGCAATATTTCCTGATTATAACATCAAAATTCAATTAACCAAAAACCAAAAAAACAAAAAAAAAAAAAACACAAAGTGAAAGGAGGACAAACAACAAACCATAGCCTCGTTCGCGTTGATGGCAGGGATAATTTAAGTGCGGGCTAATTTAAACAGATTGACAAAGTCCACGTATTAAAATTTTTCAGTTAACGATTTTAATTTCGTTGGCGACCCCACCCCATCCCTTGCGACGTTCTTTGCCGTCGCCCAGAAGGCTCACAGAGAACGCCTCCTTGATATAGCGCCGCCATTAGGCAATCGTTTTCTTAATTAAACCGCTGAACGTTCGCGACATTATCTCTTCGCTTTCGTAACGGATATGGTACCCATCACCGTCTTCTCCATCCTCCTTTACTTCAGCATTGGAGACATGGCCGAAAATATATTTATAAAAAAAAAAAAGAAGCAAAAAAAAAAAAAAACTGGCGGAAAAGTGAAAAAATCACTTTAACTTAGCAAGGATCACGCCATTTATCAGATGAGGTCCAGCCAGGATGCTGGAACGGGGAGAAGATTGTTCGCGTACCACCTCGACAAGAATAATTGTCCCTGCTTAACGATTCTGGAATTTATCTATAGCTAATAGCCAGAGGGTGGCGGTGTTAATTAGAAGCAGGGGGGCGAAAAAGTACGATTGCTAGGGCCTGGTCGACAGAGGAATGAAAAATTAACAAGATGCGCACCCCCACTCCAATCGTTTTCCTGTGATAACGTTGTACTAACCACCACTGTAAAAATGAACTTTATCCACGATGCTGTGGTCTTATAAAATTATTTTGAGGGATGAAACCGATTCTTAATTAAATCTTCCCTGAATTCCCTTCTCATTTTCTACAAATTTTACACCCTAAAAACGTGACATGCATCAACGGGCGCGCATGAGAAATTTTAGAAAGGAACAAGAAAATTTTTACGTATAGAATTTTATCATATTTTAAAATCTTGTCTAAATTTTAACGATAAATCGGTCTTATTGAATTTAACACGAGGTCCAGTACATTTTTTAATTAATACCTCAAAAGGGAAAAGCGAAACCCTTATAAGGTCACTAGCCCGTCAGTTATAGCCGTATTTAACCATATTTACCAACGAACTCAACTTACGCGGTCGGAATATTTTATTATTACTACTCGTTTAAATGTAGTTTTTTATTACATACTTTGAATAGTTATTTTATGTGATACGCGTATTAAGACTGAAGCTAGCATTTAAAATCAGTCAAAGTTCACTGTACGGAACCCTCTGTATGCGAGTTGAACTCGTACTTGTTGGATTTTATTTAACACAGCATGCATTTTTATAAATAATAGGATTTTAAAATAATGAGTCTTATAATATATGATTATATAAATTTTCAAAAGAGGTAATTTTAAAAGTGATCTTTGAAAATTAAGGTTTTTGTAAAAATAGGCTTTTGAAGTCGAAAATTTGTAAAAAGAAGTTCAAAATTTCGAATTACATTGAAAATAGGGATTTTTTAAATGAATTTTGGGGATTCTTTGATTTCTATGGAGTCAAAATATGATCATTGATTCAAATCTCATTTTGACGACTTTATCTCATTTTGCTTTCATGTGTTTAGTGGCATAAAATGATTTTAATTCTTGGGGTCAAAATAGACACCGCGTTACATAAGACGTGTAATATTTTCTAAGCTGCAGGTCATTTTCCCATGCCAACCCATCTAATCTAAAGACGTTCACAAATTAGTGGCCAATGTATTGGATTTCTGTAAGAAAGAAAACTTACAATATTGGGGTTTGACCCCACGAAGTGAAGAATTATTGTTGAAATGACAAAATTAGTTGAAGATTAAGAATTCTACAAGATTTGTATTTATCTTATAAGAACTCTTAAAAATTTGTAACATTTGTTGTATTCTTCTGAATAGAAAGTGGAAGATGCATTTTTAATGTTGGAATTTTATTATAGAATTAATAATATAAAATAAGAGTAATATTTATAGTATTAACAGATATTTGAAAAACAAATTATTCGTATTAAATACGTAAAAACAAAATTTAAATTTCACCGCTGCAGAAATCGTAGTATTGTCCAAGTTTTTGATATAGGAGTTTTCAAAAGTGATAGAGTGATAAATAGACTTTAAAAATTACGATGTTATAAATACACTTTTAGAATATGAAATTAAAAAAATTAAAAATACAATTGTCTCATAAGTCTTTGTATTGCTGTAAATAAGTTCCAAATCGATAATACCCCAACGTGTGCGTACGGTGCGATCCGCACAATGCCTGAGTGCGATCAAGAAGGAAGTGCGATCGTGATCAAACACTTAATACCCAGACTGAGTGCATCGGCAAGAAAATCCGTCTACCATGGCCGAGTACACAATTAAATGCGGTTGGCGGTTGTAAATAAGAAGATAATCCGAATGTCTTCACGGCTCGAGTAGTTTTAACAAATAAGGTGAACACCTCGACGCACAGACAATTACCCAACGTTCAACGGCGGTCGTCGCCGGAGACAGATACGATTCTGATTTCTCGATTTCTGCTATTGTTCGCATTGGCATTGTTGGATTCCTTCGGGTTCCAATTGCATAGTCGACTGGTGTAGTAAAGGTACCCTGGATGTGGTCTTTGCTCCAACGACGCGGGTGTATGAGGTCTTAATGGTGATGATAAAATGAGGGGGTGTACGAAAATTCAATATACGTTCAAAAGATGGGTGTGGCTCTTCAATAATTTTTTTTTTTTTTTTAACAAATTTTTTCGAAAATAAAAAATATTTATTTGAAATATTTTTACAATTCTGAAAATTCTAGTAACAAAAAATTATAAATAACAAAAATTACTGAAATAATTAAAATATAGCATTAAATTTTTGTATTGCTAACTTTTATGAAAATTTGCTACTTTTTAAGGGGCTATGTACGTCCAGAACTTCAAAAATTGACGACGTTTTTGATGAATTTTTGATAGAGGATATGGGAAAAAAATTAAATTAAATAAAAATTACATACGATTTATTACAAATTTTAGGTAAAATGAAAAATTTATTATTAATTTTCTTTCACTAGTTTGATACTGTTTTATAAGCCTTTATACCAAACTAAGAAAAAAATTTGGCCCTATTGTTTATATCAAAATTCCTTAAAGGATGAATCGATCTTAAAATATTCGGGAAGAATCTTCTAATTTAATGTTTTATTTATAGCCTATCCCATCGATTTTTCTAATTTAAAATTAAATTAAATAATTTATCGCTCATTAAAATTAATTAACCCGTTTTTAGACGACATTTTACTCAAACAATTGTGTATAAAAATTGTATAATAAATTACTTTTAAATAATCGTTCGACCGATTATAGAATTCTCCTAGATTTAAAATAAACTATTAAAAATTTTAGCGTTTAATGAAGACATAGTGGAAGTATGTTAAATTTATTTATATTCAATAATTTAAAAGAAAAACAGAAAACGACCTTTTGAAAATGTTGGACGTATTAAATAAGATTTTGTGTTACATCAAATTTTTACCAAAATTTGAGTTTTATAAACGCATATACCACGTCAGGTATAAAACAACGAATTAAAATAAGTATCTTATTATTTTGAAAAATATTTCAGATATGATCAAAGTATGAAATATCAAAATTTTTATGCCAAGAATTTCAGAATTTCTGTTTAAGATTCTCAAGAAACATTTAAATCTTTAATAATTAAAATCATGATCCTTATTTATGATATTAATAAAATTTGCGATCAAGAAATTATGAAACGAAAATTTTTCTTGGAACTAGAATAATTGCAAAACATGAAACCTTGTTTAACAAAGAAGTACGTTCACGGCACATGATGGTATCAATATCGTTGTAAACAATTTGTGAGAACCATTTATGCCCATTTGAATGTGGACACACTTTGGAAGTCATTTTATATCCATTATCGCCTCCGAGAAAAATATTTACACAATGCTTGCTTTGAGACCAGTCTATTTTACCGAAGAGATTCAACAAGCGACGGACAAGAGGTCTAAACAGAACCTGGACTATACCCAACATATCCACACGTTGAGCCCTAGCCAATATTGACAAATATTTACAGATAACTAATCAGAGTTCTGCAGGAGTGCTGCGTATTTGCTGGCAAAAACAAATTGAAAAGCAATCTTCCATAATGTCACCTGGTGTATGCATCTTTATTCCAATCTTATTGGTAATTGTCAATAGTAGAGGCTAGGGAATAGTTTGAACAACGACAACAATCATGGGTACTCTAGGGCTACTTATTGGAGACCCCTGATCCTCCTACACTGGTTTCAGTGTTTATGCAAGCAAACGACCTCTTCTAAGTCAATAAAATTTACCCGGGACAGAGCTCAGAACTCGCCGGTTTTTATCCAAACAAGGACAAGTGGATCTCAAACATTGCGCTGTATTGAATGCAAATTGAGGCGGAAGAATTTCCTTCCTTTAGGCTGTGTCTGTTGTGTCCCCAGTAATTAGGAAAATTAACAAAAAAAAAAAAAAAAATTACGCGGTTGCGGTATAAATTTAATAGAGTAAATCACATATTTCATATCTTTGAATCAATCCGTCCTTTTCGTTTGCGATAAAAAAAAAAAAAAAATCGTATCTAGACTCTGAGATTTATTGTTAAGACGATTATCCCCTGAGTTCAAATATTTACAAACAAAAAAAAAAAAACAATTGTTCGTCATTGAAAATCTTCTTTTTTTTCTCTTGTTTATCTGAAGTATGTCACTGGTTAATCTTTTACGTCATCTGTAAGATGGAAAAAAAACAGAAAAAAAAAAAATTCGCAACCACCTGCAGTGCTGGTCCTATTGAAGCTGTCATCTTTGCATTGAACGAGATAAGCCTTTGCTTTGCCGTCATACAAAGCATCAAAAACGAAGTGGGTCTCCTTCTGTCTATCAATGGGAAAACGTCTTGAGATGCTCCTTTGAAAGGAGATCGAAGACGTCCTCTCAATATCAGACACTAGCGGATGGTTGGTCATGAACAAAAAGCGAATAAGAAATCCTTTATTGATCCTCTTTTTATTCCATACACGCCTTTATTCGATATTATTGGAACGGAAGGGAAATGTATTCTTATACCATTCGTGAGTACCCCGTACTCTACTTCAATAAAATCATTAATCAACAGATTTTTATTGCGTGGGATTTAAGTTATAGAAGGATCATACTTTTTGGAGACTGTATGTACACTTTTTAAAAGACAAAAGATCTTTTATAAATTTCGGAATTGGATTTACATTATCCTGTCCTTTCGTAGTTACAGCCGACTTTAGGTTGGAGTGTTATCACATGGAGATAGTATAAAAAAAAAAAAAACGATTTTAATTTGTACCTAAAGTAACTCCCACTTTATGTGCCATTTTGGCAAAATAGGAAATTCTAAAGAAACAAAATTTCCATTGGGATTTCAGCTATTCCCATTTCCAAAAAAAAAAGAAAAAAATTTCTCTTGCAATCTCGAAGAATCACGAAACATCGAGCAGTTGCCGTGCAAAACCATATTAAGACACATAAATAATGATTACGTAAAGATGCGACAATAAAGGTCTTTTTTTTTTTTCTTTTCGCCCATAAAGAAGGGTGTACCGCGTTGTCATTTATTATACCATATATCGTCAATATAATTTTCATCAGGAACAAATCAATAGTTATGACTCTGACTGAGCCTGAAGAAATCAAATCGCTATTACCCAACTACTGGCCATACTAGCACATAATCCAGATGGTCGGGGTATGAACGGTCGCCTAGGAAAAGCTACAAGACTACAAAGAAGGCACGAGCCCACCATTATTTCTTGGCAGAAAATAACAAAATCCTATTTTATGATCATCAGGATTCAGTCCAGAGGGTCGAAAACATTGTCACTCTAATGTTTCCCTACTGTGCAGTGACTATCTCAGAAAAATTAAATGAAAACTTATGACCACAAAATGAGGGTTGGTGGTAATTAAATAACTAAAATAGTTTCTATCATGAATATTTGTCAATTTTTATAGTTAAATCTACTTCAGATATAGTTTTATACCATTCGGATAACACTCTAAGTCTATGCCTCTATATAATTTTAGATCTTTTAGAACTCTTCTGACCAACAGTATAGGGGTCTCAATCATAAACCACAATAAAGTCAACAAAATGAAACGTTCTGTCCATTATTGGATTGTGTTGCGAGTCCCATTTCTGGGATATCATCCAGCTACCGAGAGTACCGTCCTTTTTACAACATTACATACATGGCAATATTCTCTAGCCCAGACATAGTCGTCAATCCTGATTCTGGGAGAGTATTTATAAGTGCGTTATTCGATACTTTTACGAGTTCCCTTTATGACTTTGATGCTTAGGTAGGGGCATTATTAGTTTATGATAAAGCAACCAATTACTTTTTGGACAAGTGGCTGTCTTACTTCCATTAGAAGGAGAATGGACAAGCTATAGTTGGAGGACATTACTCCTAATGACGGAAAATCTTGCTGTAAATAATTTTTATGGGAAGTTCGTGTGTGGTTATTGTGTTAGATATATACTTGTGTATTATGTAATAGATTCGCCTCCCTCACTCTTTTGATGGAGGTGCTATTATTATTAATAATAAATCGCCTTGCGCCACCCAAGTATCCTCAACAAGAGGCAAATCAGCAAACCGCTCATTCACTTTGCTACGGACATTAAAGTCGCATCAACAAAACGCAAATGATTGTTCGGTTATTTGTAACTGCCAATAGGAACACAATAAACCTTTTATCTGGATGTTATAATTTTATGTAGATACCTACCTGGAGGTGCCACGTATAAGTAGCCTCCAACGTACCAGGGATTTGCATAGACAACATTACCTAGTCAGGTAGGCGCTGCCGTGTCCATGTCCGTGTCCAGATTTACTTTAGTTGCACTTTTTGCACGATTACTTTAACCCATTGAAGTCTGAGTCTCGTACCGGCAGTCAAGCCATTTTTGTTTTTTTTTTTTGTTTTTGTGATACGACTCAGTCAGCGACTTTATACTCATCTTAACGTTTGTCTATTGTGGGCTAAAGCTGATTAATCGCAACCGTCGAATAGGAACGCGTGATACAGTCATTATGCGGCTATGAATCGGTATCTGGTATTGAACTTGGATATCGTTTCCTTTACTTCCCATCCTGGCTATGACCGATATGACCATATTCAGTTTTCAAGGTTTCCATGATTTTAAAATAATTTCCTATACTTTGCAGAGAATTTTAATAATATTCATTTTCATGTTAAATAAAGCGATACATGTGTTTGGAAAATCATACTTTTAGTACAATGTTTTAATGAGAGAATTTTCACCAGTCGTGGTCTGCTGTGTCTAGAAAACTTTTAATTAACCTGAAGGAAGTTAAGGGGATCAGAATTTTAATCATAAGTATAAAATAAAAATGTTTTTTTTTTTAATTTTGGAAAATTGATTTTAATTGAGGCTATTAATTTTGTCTGTCTATATGTGTCATCCCATATGAATTTTTTGGACTATTTGCTTATCTGTCTCAATAAGTGTTATTTTTAAATTGCTTAATCTTTTAGAATTTTCGTGATTTATTCTCTTCTTCTGGATTAATGGAGATAACACTTTTTTAAATGAATTGGAAACAATTTAAAACTTACCTAGAATTTCGTCTATTAGGTCTATTTTTACATTGGTCTATAAATTCTGGAGGAATTGTAAGGTAGCTCTTTAAGAAATTTAGACTTATTAAATTTTGACTGTCTTTTCGTCCATCTGGTCCTTATCTGGAGTGATATGGTGAATAATTTTTTTTTGTATAATCATATGTTTCATATTACACTTTACAATGATTTCGTATGTTTTTTACATAAAATAATAACAATATACACTTACATTCAATAAACACTAAAAACTAAAATATAAAAACTCTTAAAAAAAAATAAATCTTATTTAAAATTGAAGCTAAATTTCCTTTTTTTAAAAATAATTAATAAAATCTTAAAATGTTAAATATTGTTTTATAATTTTTAGAGACTCAATTTTAAAGAATATTTAATATTTTTTTATTTGTTAAAAAATTTTTATTGATTATAGACCACAATTGCAATGGCTTGAAAAGAATGATGAAGATTTTTATAAAAGAAAGTAAACTACTAAAATATTTTCTGGTTTCTTAAACAGAACAAATGATTTGATGAGTTATGAATAATTTTGTATGGAAATTGGCGTAATTGTTTTTTTTTTTTAAAGTAGTAAATAATAAATATTTATTAGTTTTTTAGGGTTATTTTATTATGAAAAAAATCGTACTTTATGTAATAAATCAATAAATGATCAATAAAATTTTCTCCTCATCACAAAGATTAAAAAAGTTTCGTAGGTGGTTTCGTTATGTGTTGATGATCGATTTATTGTCGTTTAATCGTTTAACGTTTATTAAAAAAAAATGTGTGTCTATTTTATTACTACTTCTGACACTCACACTAACTAAAGTCTATTAACCGATTTGAAATAAAAAAATTACGTAAATTGCAGGTATATTTAAAAGTACATTTAATTAGAATTGAGGTTCGTGTTCATCGGATTCGGTTCATTTTCAATTTAGATTTTAATTTAGATTTATAGATTTAGATTTATAGATTTTAAAATATTTACTGGCAATAGAAGTCTTTGTAGATAAGTTAAAACTGGTTCTCTTCTTTTTTTAAATTGCGTGGGAACTAAATAACGAAGGCTAAAGTTCTGGATTCTAGAGCAACAAAAAAATTATACATCTTCTGCGCTTTTCTTGGATTCCATTGTTTAAAAAAATTTGATATTTAAGACGAAGAATCAGAAGAACATAAGAAGATATCAAGATTTAAGTTTAAATTTATTTTAATAAAAAAACACTTTAGTTAAGTTACTTTTTCGATATAGGAGCCATTTATTTTTTTACAATTGGCCCACGTCCATTTACTCTTCAATTAAGATAATTAATTTAAAAATTTTATGGTAACTGACGGTAGTCTATTGTTTCTGTATTTTTAAACGTATGTGATTTACTAACCCAATTACTTTGACAATATTCTTTGAAAAATATCGCGTTTTTCACGATCATAAATGGACTTAAGACACTTTTAAAATTAATAAAATAACTTTCTTATTATTATTAAAGCTTAAGACCTGTTCGAAAAATTTAAAGTAATTATGATATGAAGGTGGTTTATAGTGTAATAAGTCCACTATATCCTTGTATTTTAGTGTTCGGAATACCACTTTTTTTTAGAGTGGTTTCAATTTTAATAAATTTAACATTTTTATGCCAATGCAGTAGTAAATCCAGAGTTTTTGATTCTATTTTCTAATTTTGAAAATTTTATAGAGTATTTTTAACTAGCCTATCATTTCTCCACTAGTATTTTTTAACTTTCTAAAAACCACAGCCTTTAGAGGTTTAGTTGGAATGAAACTTTCAAAATAAATGGCGAGTTAAAATAATGAAATTTGAATTTAATTGCTTAAAAATTCGACACCATTTCTATTTTAGAAATTTGAATTTATACTTTTCCAATGTTTGTTTTTTTATAGATATAAAATATATTTTTTTGTTAAAGGTCACTTTATATTTTTGTGTTTTCCTTATGATTTTTTTTTTCATTGTTTAACGTACAGAAAAACGAAAAATATTCCGAAAAGCTTATGTTAAATTTATGTAACATGTTGCATATGTTCCAAAAGTAGTTTCTTTATAGTAAGTCCACACCCAGCATATCAAGATTCTTTTAGTCACCGTTCTAAAATCCATTGGCTTATATGGAAATGCTCAGGGTAAGGTAGAGACCAGTAACCTTCATTATTGACACCACATTTCTTGTACCCATGTCTTGCGGCCGTTATTAATTAGCTGCTATTCGCCTTTTTGATTGCAATACCCACAAATCCTGGCCTCTCGATTCCTTTGCATATTCACAGCCCCACGGAGGCAGAGGTGTAGATAATTTTTTGACAATTATTGAACCTATATGAAGATTTATGGCTATTTTGCCATTTTACGAGCAGTTAACACTTCGCAGCCGCCCTGTGTATGTATTTACGGGCGACATTAATCGCGGATTTATGGGGCCCCAGGGTACCCACCAGTGTCCGGGGCTGCGCGTGAGCGCGACTCCCCGTGCCCAATGGACAATGAATCATTAATTTTGATCCAATCAAGTTGTCAATGAGGTAGCACGACGGCGCGGCGGGTTCTACAGACTTGGGATTATCGGCGCGCGGTAGGACAGATATTTGCAGGCCAATATTCACGCGCCCGTATACCGTTCTGCTCTTCTTAAGCTCCTTTAATCAATTCTACGTGATCACGGCTGACTTGACGGGAATTCTGTGAACCTTTCTGTTTTTATTTTTTATTTATTTATTTTTTTTTATTATTATTTTTTTTTTTTTAGCCTTAATCAAGTCCGAGGATCAAAGAACTAATTCCCTGTAAATAATTGATCTCAACTGCTGTTTGTTCGGCTGCTGGCTGATCTTCAGCCAGGCGATTACGATGATTGCGACCCTTCGAGTGTCCCGGCACTCCTATAAGATGTATACTCTTTTGCATTTCTTTCTTACATTGCAATCTTAGCATCCACCTTCGGTGGAATTAAGTGCGCACTCAATAAGCGATTAAGCCGCCCTGTCGAATTAAATTGCTCTTGACAAAGTATTTTATGGTTTTCGGTACGTAAAGCGATTATTTCTGTTTGGATTGCCTCCGCACAAAGTGAACAGCGCTTCCAAGTATGCGATGCAACTATGCAAATGGGCAAATTTTCGCGAGCGTTTAATCAATCGGCAGTCAATTACCGCCATGAACTTCCAAGGAACGCGAAAAAATGCGTGGTCGTCTTTAAGATGGTGATGAAGTTCATTGCAGGTAATATTCGATCTGGATGAGTGTTGATACTTTCGGATTCCATATTGAATTTTTTGAGTAGCTCTTACATTGAACTTCGGAAAATCTCCTTTAAAACTGATACTAAAAAAAACGTATAAAATTTGAGCACTTCGAAAGTATGTGCTTAAATATTGTACTCATATTAAGTTATATGAAAGCCGATGTAAAATCTTAATGGGAAAGAGAGATTTTCTCTGCCGATTTTAATTGTCGCTTTTAAATATTAAATATAATTTGTAATGTCCAAAATAATGAGCATATATTTGAACCATTCACAGGCCAAATAATTTAACTCCATTTTACAAATTTTTCTAAATGTTTTTCCAAAATTATGTCAAAAAGCAACAATAAACGAGAGTTCTTATCCAAAAACATACACGACAATTTCAACAAATGCTTTTCCATAATTGTACAATTTATAAAAAAACAAAATACAATTAAAGGTTTCAAAAAAAAAAAATGTAAAAAGTAAAATTACAATTTTTACGATTTTTATAATTAATTAATATAATAATTAAGAAAGGCTGTATTATAAATTTTGGGTATGGATCACAAGAAAACTTCAACACTGAACTATCTGAAATATTTTCAATTATTCAATTTTTAGCAAGAGCTAATTTAAACATCCAACTCCCACGGTTTTGACTTATTTTTACAAATATTTTCAAAAACTGTATGATATTAATTTTTTTTTACTTCTCAGTCGAATATTTTCGAATTTGAATTAAGAAGGCACCTTTGCTTTGCACCTAATCTTTTAAAAATAATTAATAGTTGTTAGTGTATCAAAAATGTGCTCAAAATTGTTAACATGTATCCAAACACACAGTCAAAATTTCATTCATATTCGTTCAGTAGTTATGGCGTAATATTTGATAGACAAATCTAATAAATCTGTTAGATGCGAAGAATTTTACAAAATTGCACGTTCTATCAAATAAAAAAAAATACTTTGGACGTAGTAAAAAATTATGCATCATACAAATATGAAGTTGGTCAAAAAATAGTTTGAAATTTTGATTTTCGATAAAAGTTGTACCTTTTTATTTATCCGATTATCCATAATTCATAGTGACTATTAAAACATTTATAAGCACCTTTACTATTTGAAAAAAAAAAATCCATCGTATGTATCAATTATTTATCCAAGAAATTGTTAAATACGAATGTCTTCAACCCTCACATTTCATTGATCGTATCCCAGTTTTAAGAAGATTGCTAAAATCGCTTAATTTGAGTCATCCTGGCTAACACCCAGTCATTAACAAGATGTCTAACAAGTTGAACCAATGTTCGCCTATAGCATAGGACAAGGTTAGCGCCAAAACAACATTGAAGTTTGCAAATATTTGACGAGGTAGTCATCACCTCCCACAGGCAAAAGGGCATCCGTACAGCTAGTCGAGCAGCATCAAAATACAGGATCCAACATTAGGGCATCCGTCAGAAACGTGTGAAAGCATCACCGGGACCCCAATCCTGAAATCAAGGGTGGCTCCTGGGGTATATTGATGCGATAATGGAGTTGCTTGGAGTTGTGTTCACATGAAATTATCGCCAGCGGGTATCAATAGTCGCCTATGTCCTTTCGGGCAGGTGCATATGAAGCAATTTACATGCTGAACCCAATCTACGGGGTTAATTGATTTATGGGTCTATGGCGCCATCTCCTGGACACCATCCGGTGACTGAAGGTTGTTTTGCAGTTGGAAGAAACTTTAATTATTTATTCATTAGACTAATGCGATTATCGACAGACGAAAGTATACGAAAAAGAAAAAAAAAAAAAAAAATGTTCTCATATCTCTGTTTACAGGTAGAAAGGGCATCTTGTCCGATATGCAAATTAAGGAGAAAGCATATGAGGCCTAATCGCGGAACACTAGACATATTGGGATTATAATGCTTATTAGAACGTCGGTCGCAACTATAGATAATGGCAGTAATTATGCGTTCACGATCCTTAAAAGGTATCAAGCAATAACTTATTTGTGCGATCCGATCAAATAAGGTAGTGGACAATGTTCTCGGGATGATCCGAACATATCGAGGGCTCAATTGAGGCTTCGCGGCCCCAATTGTGACTCGATATTACATTAGCATTTCGCATATGGATCTGAACTTGAAATATGCAAGTGGCTTTTGTTCTTAAAGATGTTTATCAATGGCTGTGCGTTTGTCTACACAAGTTATGTAGATTCGAAATATCGGCTTCCAATATTGATCTTAAGTATTAGAGTATTGACATCGAGCCTATGGTCTCGACAATTTTTATTGTTTTGAACTGAAAATTCAGCATTAATTGACTGGAGTCTGTAACTATGCCTACATCTAACATTGAAAATTGCATAAAATTCTGTCCAATAGTAACGAATCTTAAAAGACATCTTTTCTGTCTTAGAACATTTATTTTGGTAAGCGGGGTATTCTAGTCCAGTAATTAAAAAAAATTATACAAAGTATAGACTTTTGAAAATATGTCCATAAAGGGAAATTTTAAAATTTCTAAAATTGACAAAGTTATTGCAATTTAAAAGAGATTGGATCAGATTTGTTTTATCTAACAAGCAGGAGACAATAGGCCTTTTTTTGAAGCGGTTGATATCAAATTTTATTTTTACCTTCAGTATATGTTCCTTTAAAACATATTTTTACAAAATATTAATTTGCTTTTTCAAATAACCACCATTTTGTAAGTTTATTTTTAGAATTTAGAAAGATAAAAACTTGATTGGAATTATGTCAACGTACACTTATAACTTGCCGATTATTAATTTCATTTTTACAAAAGTTTTTTTTCTCTTAAAATATGAATAAAAATTATATTGATAGTGTTCTCTCAAAAAACCCATTAAATTTACTATTCTAGGGTCTAATAGAATATCCTTTTAAATTTCATTAAATTATAAAGTTTTACATTTTGGAATAGCAAAAGGACCTAGACTGGACTTGACTGGCTCTCAGTTTATATACAAAATAAGGATCAGCAAAGTCCAGTCGTTGTATTTTATTAAATATTAATTCCATACATTTTCCATAATTTTTTTTAAGATTTCGAAAAAAAGAAACATTCTAAGAGGTAGATTTCTAAAATTAATACCAAAAGTCTTTTAATCAATTTTCTATAAAAACAAAAGTCCAATTTGATTTTATTTAATTCACTATTTTTTGGAAAATGTAGTTTCGTTATAAATGGTTGTTCCTATGGCTTAAGTTTGTAATGGTATGTATTAAAAAAAAATAATATTTTAAAAATGATGTCCAAGGATTAATGGTCAATGTCCTAAATTTAACGTTGTTTAATAAATCCTTTTTCCCATGATTAAATAAAGTTCAAATTAATAAAGTGAAAAACATCAAAGAATTTCATGAGAATGTATCCCATCTGTACAACAGTACGTGATATGATACTTCTAGGTACAGATTTTCTTAACGTAGACGACAAAAGATTACTGGACGACACCAATAACAACCACAACAACAACAACAATCGTGTAGAATGAGATAATAACAGTTCAGAGACAAAAAGGCGACTGAAATTATTTGATCAGAACGTCTTCGAACTGAGTCCCGAGTTCCACGTGACATGCTACGCATTCTATTGGCGTATTGTTTTAACGCATTCGAAAACCGATCGATGGACAAAAATAAATAAGGAATTGCATCAATTCTTGCGATGCAGCCGAAAATATCGTGGGAACCTTAAGTAAATCGCGGATTCACAGTCCCGATGTTTTGGTTCACACGCCTTGAAATTTGTGAGAAATCGGTCATTGATTACAGGCTTAACAAATTTCGATTATAATTTTAGTATTTTTCTTGTCCATCAGAAAGTTAAGTAAGCATTTTAAAAGAAATGGGCCATTTGTAAGTTGAACTCGTGCATTGAGGGTTCCGTACCATGCAATAGATATTTAATGTGATATTTTGTCTATGTTATACTAATAATAGAGAGGAAAAATTCATTAGATTGTGTTTAGATTTAGGATTTTTATAAAGATAAATAATACCATCGTTGTCTATAGACTTCAGAAATAATCAGGGACAGAAAAATTAACATTTTTCATTAATTTTTTCTACGAAACCCCTAATTCTGGAACATTGTTGAATTATTATAATTTTTAAGTTTGCAATCTTCGGAGATAAGGAGGGATGGTATTCTCTGCACATTTTTCGTCAGAAATAAAATACTATGCATTTTAAATATGTCAATAAAGTCCTTTTATATGATACCCCTTTTAACCCCATATTCAAATTTCGACACTGCATTTTGCAGGACTTTTGTAATGAAAATAAACATACTTTTAAATTTTTTTATATTGTAAAATTGTGCCAAATTTCAAACCGACAGGATTAGTACTTGCTTACTGTGAGGTATAGACAAACAGACAGACACCAAGGTCTCACCAAAAGGGTTCCTTTTGTAAGTTTTTGGTACCATACACTAAAAATACAATACTAATAGAAATAAATTGCAAAACATGGAGATTATACATAAAATCGGTTTTTAAAAATAAAAACTAAATTAATTTTTATTTAGACAGAAATTTGAACCATGAACTTTTACGTGATGACATTTTAGTTCGAACTTATAAAATTTTTATATTCAAATTTCATGAAAATACAAAATTTTTCTATTGTCAAGGTTTCCTTTTGATCTTTTGTAGTAAATGTTCTATTCGTGGCAAATGATTTTTAATTGTTTCACCAGAATTTCAAGTCAAGAGTGTTTTAATTCTAGACAAGTACCGCCTAGGTGAAGTGAACTCATTAATTGCGAACATGTCGTTAAGGACATTTTTTCTTCGGGCATGCTTCAACGACATTCCACAATTGTGGCGTGTTGGGGCAATTGTTCGACTAGAAATAAGGGAAGACGATCCGCAAGGAAATCTCTACAGACTTAACACCAGACAATACGCAATCACTGTCTGTGACAATGTTTTTTTTTTTTTTCTAGTGTCGTTTTTCACTGCCGCAGGCAATTATTAACTCTACACGGTTTACTTTACTATAGTAATACCCCCTTACCGCTCCGGAAAATAAACTCAATGGCAAGAAAACTTGAAGACAGTAAAAGATAAGAAAAGAAAAAAAAAAAAAAAGATATTTAATCGGAAAAAATCATCAACCAGTAATTAGTGTTCAACCGAGCAATCCTTCTCTGATGCTCACGTACAATTACCCTTCGATATAATTATCCGAGCGTTCAACGTGTCGTCAGGTGGTTCAATTGTCATGACAATTGCATGGCACTTACGCTTATATACCTGGCGCGATCCAGACAATACCTTTGGTAGCGTGAATCGCAGCCGCCTTTAATATCCGCTAATGGACATGTCTAGCATAGCTGGTAGCCATGATCGGCTTGTTAGCGACGATCATATAATCGATTAATCGATTTTAATTGAATTATCGTCAACACGTGCTTAATCGATATGGCGCTAATCACGTTTCAACTGCAGGTATTCTGACGATTTATGGGATCAAATGTATTTTTTTTTTTTTTTTTGTACTATTGACTGTCGGCGATCTTGTTATTTATTTATTTTTTATTTTATTTCATTTTATTTTGATTTTATTTATCTATTTAATTGCAAAATATACGGTGGCATTCTAGGATTTTACAATCAATCAACGTTCTGCAGTAATGCTTTGATTGAAGATCATCAATCAACGTATTTCGCGAGGTATGCACTCGAAGAATGATCAGAATATAAACGTTGTTTGGTTTATTATTGAGAGGCGCTTAGCACAGCAGGTAATTTAACAAATAAAGAAAAAAAAAAGATGTTGGGAAAATTTATTAATGGAGGAATGAACTTTGCCAATTGAAAACTTCTTTTTATTCTTCCGGATTTGATTTTTCCTGCATTTTTTTCCAGTTTTATTTTCTTTTTGTCTTTTTAATTATTAATGTGACCTATATAAAGATAATTTACTAGATTTTTAGAATTTTATTTATAATATTAACCATAAATTAAGACTATGTCATCACAGATTTTAATTGTATTAAAAATAAGTATTATATCGTATTTTTTTGGAAAACATTTTCTTTTTACCAAATGAAAATTGTTTAAAATAAAAATGTTTGCTATTTTTTTTATTGATAAAAAAAATATATTTTTTTAATGACATAATTTTATTATAGAAACGAAAAAGAAAAGAAAAAACATAATATTAAAAATGACTAAAAATGATCTTTAAAATTAAAATTATTTCTCGTACAGAAATTATGAAAATTTCTCTAAATACTTTTTGATTTAATAATAAAATACAAATTTATCCTTTGTTTTATTTATTTATTTATTTATTTATTTTTTTGCATGATATTTTAAAAGCAATAAACACTAATTAAAATATCCTAATAAAATAGAATTTTTAATATAAAAAATGAAAGTTTCTCAATTGTTTTTTTTTTTCTATTTCTAAAGAAATTAAACACTACTTAAATGTTTGTTTTTTTTTTTTATAAAATAGAAAATATTGTTTTAGTTTTAAAACAATGAATCAACTTTTTTTTTTCTAAATTGGGAATAGATTTTGGGTTTTAATTGAAATTACAAGTTTAAAAAAAAAAAAGTTCAAGACTCGAACAAAAATTTAGTTTTGAAAATAATACCAATAGGATTTTAGTTCGTCTATTCATTGAATTAATGGCCAACATTTTCTGAAATAAGCAAATGTACGCGACTATTCATTCAACGTCCAGATTATTTCGGTCATCCCGGAATAGATAGTCCCCGAAATCAGGAAGGAAACAGAAGAACACGAGTCGGCCAATATATCGCGACACTTTTAAGTGTTTAATTCCTTTGATTCACTGGAGTAAAATTTATGATTTATTCGAGACATAGAATGCTGTCGAGTAAATCACTATGTGTCCGCGGGAGTTAATTTCGTGCTTGATTAATATTTCGAGATGAATCATAAATCAGACATTTATGAATTTGTTCTATTTAGTGGGCGTAGAAGGTTATTAATTTTTAGTTAAAATTGTAACATGAATTTATAGTGTATTATAAGAATTATTTAAGAAAAATAAATTTTTCTAAAACAAGCCAAAGGTAAAAAAAAAAAAAAATAATAATAATAATTTGAACGTGTAAAAGATCTGAAACGATCGAAAAACACTTCAAGTTGTCACGTTAAAATTGAAAAGTAAATCAGATCAAATTAGCATCACTTGTTCAAGTTTAATCTCAATCACAGTAGCACCTGTGACAGAGTTTTCATGTTAACCGAAAGGGTACGAGTTACGTGGACATGATCAAAGCTGATGCCGACAGTAGTCGCGGAATTTACTAATCGAACTGTCCGTCCATTTATTCGATTCGCATTCCATTTCGATCGATCCGATCACGCCAATCATTGAACATATAAAAGGGAGGGATCGTGAAAAAATAATTAGCTTAATTAGCCTTACGATTCCGGTGAAATTTTTCGCGACCTATCAGTAAAGGTAACAAGGGAATTTTCGGATTAATTAGGGGGTAAGGACATCTTCGGGTCGGGATAGAGAACAGGAGGATGTTAGGGTATTATCGTATCTTCCGTTTTTCCCATGATTTTACCTGGGACAGAGTTGCAATTGCGCTACGTTTCTACCTGATGAGATGAAAGGGGGGGAATGGATACTACAGCAAGATTTCTCTTGTTTGTCGTCCGACCATCGAGCGGTTTCATTTATAAAAATCAATTGAGTGTTGGCCTTTCTTAAGTATTTGAGTTATTGTGGCGCGGCACTTTGATCTCAACGACAATTTTAATCATTCGACTTCAGCGCACCACTTTTTATCGGAAAATCGCTTCTTTGTGTCGAAGATTATCTCGCCGCTGGTGGCTCAGGATTCTCGTTGCGATTTTTTAAAATATTTATTCTTTTTTTTTTTTTTATATGTATAAAAGCTAATGCTCTCATGGAGTTTAATGATCGATTTAATTTCATACTCATTATAATAGTAATGATTGTAAAACAATAACAGATGGGAATTTAATTAAATTCGCGGAGTAATTAAGAAATTGTATACTATGGACTGAAAAAAATAATATAAGATACTGGTTCTGAATTAATTATACACCAAATTCTTTTTTTTTCTACACGGTAGATACGTTTAAAAAAGAAATCGCGTAAAAAAAAACCGTGCAAGAAAAGATATCGAGTAGTTAAATAGCAAAATAGGGGGTTGGTTCCATATTTTTAAAATCTGTAAAAAAATAGCTATAATACTAAAAACTTTATTAAATCTAACAAAAGCTGATTCAATTGTTAAAGTAAAAGTAAAATAAATTAAAAATGATGACAAACTTTATTAAATCTAACAAAAGCTGATTCAATTGTTAAAGTAAAAGTAAAATAAATTAAAAATGATGACAAATCGAAGAATTTAAAATTAAAAACAGTGATAGTGAATTTGTTGTTATCATCAGAGCATGTATGTACATATGTGGGCTGTCCTAAATATATCTAAACAAATAATATACCTATTAAATCAAATAGTTTTTTTAACCGCGCTAAATCGAATGAAATATCGCGTAAAAAAGAAATTGAATTTATTTTTCTAGACGATGTAAAATCAGAGGTTTACACCTGTTTGTATGTACTTTAACTAGATGTTCTTTTTCAGATATTTTTGAAGCTAATTTATATTTAGTGTCATTAGAAAACTTACTTACCCAGAATTAGCCCACTAATTAGGAATACAAAAAAATATAGTTTAGCCTGTCTTAGGCGGAGCCAAAATTCTATAATAAAATTAAATATTTTAAAAGTATATACGCTGTATTTAATTATTTTAAAAGCGATAGTTAAGTTCGAAATTTAACTAGCAATGGGAAAATAATCATGTGATTTAATTATATAATTTTAAAATATTCAGTTTATTTTAGTTCATATTTAAGTTCATTTTAAAGGGGTTTTATTTTAGTTCATTTTAAGGGGGTTTTTGATTTTTTGCTTAAAATTTCTTACTTTTACTTTGGGACTAAGTAGAATAGAAAAGTTTCACTACATTGTTCTATTGATTTTAGAGCATCAGACATAAACACACTATCGGAACAGATAATTCGACGAAATTTTAAAAATATTTTTATAATTATTAGTTAAAAAAGAAATTTGAAATATAATATCCATATTTTCTTAAAATAAAAAAACAATATAACTAATTTTTTAAGTGTCCATTACTCCGCGAAGTGTGTCATTATTTGATGAGTCCAATAAAATTATATGTGAGAACATATATTGAAAAATTGTATATACAGACGAATTGTATCCTATTTTTTCTTTTTTTTTTTTAATTGACTAACAAGATCTACCCAAGTGCTGTGAACAAAATTTCAGCCAGATGGGTCCAGAGGTACTTAAGAAAATCGCGAAAATTTACAAAAAATATTTATAGAAAAGAACATGGAAAGGTCTATTTTCTTTACAAAAATTGTTAATGGGTCTATATATGAAGTATGTCTTTTAATAAAAAAAAAAACTATATTGAAATGGTTGAGCCTAATAAAAGGCCATGTGTGAGTATGCAAAACCAAAAAAATACAGACGAATTGATTTTTCTTTTTAAAGCGGGTTAAAAAAGCAAAGCAAATAAATGTAACTAAAATGTCTTCTAAAAACTGAACGTTTTTTTTTTTCCCACTAAAAATATTAAATCAATTTTGCATACGCACTTCTAAAGGTATGGAACCTTCGGCGTGGGAGCTACACTCGTACTATCAATTTATTTTTAAATAATCTTAAAGTTATTTTACAGAAAATCATATGCGAATTTTGATCATGCATCATCATGCATTTACCGCACCAAAATGGAGTGATCCTTTAAACAAAATCAAAAACCGATCACTAATTTTACATTACACTGCAAATTGCACCACGATTGGGTGCAAGAATTTATCACAGGTAAACTTCGCTGAGTATGAAAAAGGCAATGTACTTTTACTCAAAGAAAGCAGAGAGTCGTTTTTTTTTTTATCGTTTCAAAACATAGGGTTTAAGTCGGCTCCTCAAAGCCAACCTGGATGTAATCTCCGTTTACATTTAAAATAAATTTCATCAGAAAATTCATAATTTATCCATCCGTCGAATTGCCCATATATGCATGAAGGCTTATGGAGAGTGTAGGCTCTATTACCCGTCTGCCCTGGCACTCTGACGGTAGCACCCGGTACGATCTGGGGTCCTGGAGCTCAGCATTTTAGAAGTCTCCTGTTTTTTTTTTTTCCACAGCCTTTTTAACACTTTACAATGTGGCTCAATGGAAACAACGCTTAGGCATAAGGTAGCTCTTCAAGGTGAGCATAGGCGTGTGCTTTGGCCTACGTTTATAGAGTTAACACCCGCATATGTGATATACGTTTGGAATACTTGGACGGGATCGTATATGTAGTCAGTTATGAGAAAAAAAAAAATAAAAATAAAAATAAAAATTCATATACAGGATCAACATGGGCCACATCTCCCTCTAACCGAAATACTTCTGTGTGCGTTCAAATAAGCAAAAACCTTTAACTAGCAAAAGGAATTTGCACATGAGTGCCCAAAAATTAATAAAATACTTTTGACGTGGTAGGGCCTCGTCGGAGAAAACCGCACGAACGAATGTGCCACCAACACTCACAGTTTGAAGAAATACACCTGGTTATGGTGTCTTTAGCACATTGCACAGGGTGTTTCTAGGTTTTACATATTTTGTTTTGTTTTTTTTTTCAGTAGTTACATGAACGATTTTTATTATGATTTAATAGTATTAGTTATGAAAAATAGGGAGAATTTTAGGGTTGTCTTTCGAAAGTTTTCGAAATTTACAAATAGACAATCTAATCGAATGCTATTTGTTGTATTTTTAACGTTTTCTTATGGGATATTTCTTGCCTGCTTGGAGTACAATAGTTGCCTAAAAACTTGGAAATAGTATTATAGATAAAAATATATTACAGAATCTAACAACTCTTTTATTATATAAACTCGAAGTTAATTAAAAAAAAAGTCTACATACAGATTTGAAACTTTTGTCTGCATCACAAAAAAAAAAAACTATTTGGTGAATTTTGATGAAGTATAACATGGTAGTAGCTTATGACTCCGGTCGACATTTATCAATCATCAATTGAATCATCAGTTGAATTTAGCTCACCAAAAAGATTGACAAAATTATTTAATTCACAAACCCGTTGAATGGGGTATCAAATAAAAGTTTATTAAACGTACATTTCAGTAATACGAAATTTATTGGTATATTTAAAATTAGTTTGAACAAAATCTTCAAATTTTTATTTAAGTCTTTATTAGGGTTCACATAATTAAGGATTTGTTGGAAGATCATGAGTTCGAATCTCTTCAACTATAAAGATTTTTGTTTTGTTTTAATTTTTAAATATTTCTTTTTTTTCTAATTACGATCTTATAGGAATAATAAGTTTTTTTTTTCTAAACATATCCGAGATTATTTTGATTAATTTTTTTCTTTAATTTAATTTGTATTACGTCGCGGGCAAAGTTAGTTTAAAATAAATTCAAATAAAATTAAGTAATAAAAAATCATGTATGTTTTATTGTTAAAAGTGAATATTTTTAACAGAATTTTATTAATTTTACGTTATAATCGTTATTCCTAATTTTTAATACTTTCCAAACAGATCTAAGTGCATTATTCGAGTAACAAGAATTACAAAAATTCCAAAAGAACTTTAGCTAATTACGAGTATATATGTTCTCTAATTTTATGCATGTAAAGGAGTACTAAAATAAATGCAAAATCTAAAGCAGAAATAGCAAATGACAGTACAAAATAGAAAATTCTATATTGACAACGAATGGGTTAATATGAATTTAAAATTTAGAAAATAATTTAACATTTCTATTTCCATATGTCCATATGCTAAAAAAATGATTTATTGGGGTAACAGAGAAATTTATATGACTATTTTAAAGGACCTTGTTTTCAACCCCTCTTAGATCGACAGTAAACAACTCATGTGCTTATAATGATAAAAAAGATAAATGGATTAGTATAAAATGTCACATCAAATCTATTTGTCATTCGAAGATTCAAAATGACACCCCCTATTGCGTCCGATGCTAGTGGATATCTGGTCCTGGTGCCGAAGAAGTCGATGACCATACATACATTGGTATAGTATAAAATGGACACATTTGGAAGAACCCTTGTCTCATGAAAATGTTATTATTAGACGAATATTTAAGACGATATATAGAGATACCGTGTCCAAACCAAAATGGAGATATTTTCCTGTGACACATTTGGAAGCAATGAGATTAATGTTCTGCCGGATGAATGGGGACAACTCTGACAATTTCGATTGTTTCTATGTTTTCGGTTTAATTATTCTGAAACCACTCACCGTTTTCGACCGTACATACACCACCAGCATTCATAATTCATTTTGCCCAATTATATTCGGCTAGACACCTCTTCAATTATCGCAATTCTCTACACCGTCGTGTGAGCACCTGCAATTCGAAATATTTATGCCTTCATGTTTCTTATTATATCCCCCCCCCGTTCATTTTATGGGAGCCTTATCCTCTAAGCCCGGAAGGTGGGGGGAAGAGGGAGTTGTGAGGCGATAAAAGCTCCAGGTTTCGTAGACCTAATCCAATGGAAAGTGTCGGGCCAAACAAATACAGAGGAACTTAAATAAATGCATCGCCACTTAGCAGAATGGCAAAAAGAAAATTTTTTGTCTGCAGGACAATCGATATCCGCCAGAAAGTGGAGAAAATATCCGCAAACAGTTCTTTGGGATAGACATAGGCAGTTTGTCGGGATTTGCGGGAATAATGTTGGCCATAGTTTTGCCAAGGAATGTTAAAAGAAAATTCAACATTTACCTCTGTATACGACGATATATCAGGATAAGACCACAAGATAGTGACACAAATATGGACTATCGAAAACTGTTCTGGATCCATTAAATTGTATCTCAAATAATTAAAAAATTTAATTTAAATTAATCTTAATATTTTCTAATTATTATTATTATTATTTTTTTTACTAGACAAACTTTTTAAAAAAAAATTTTTGAAATTAAAGGAATAAAAATTTGGAAATTAAGAGAGAATTATTAGATGAGATGATTTCCTTAGTATGCGATAGTTTCAAAAATAATATTTGGACATAAATTAAATTTGATATTTCTGTGGACCAAAATATTTGAACTCTGATTTGGCTAAAATTTTCACTAAACATTCCTTAAAAGGTCTAAGACAAATATCCAAATGGATTTCGATGCATTCTGTAGGAAGTGTTTAAAAAAGCAAAATTTCTAAACCCTGAAAAAAGGAAATGTTTCTCTTACAATTTTTATTATTGTATTACGTATTAATATATTTTTTTAACATCAAAATTAACTATAGGAGCTCCAAATAGACATTCTAGATATTTGGTTCTTGTATGCACATGTTTGTCCTGCATAGCATTTTTTTTATAATTTAGCAAAAGGTATAAAACAGTTTTATTTTTAAAATTGTGGCATAAGATTTATATTTAAAATTTTGCATAAGAAAATTTTTAAATGTAGAAATTTTAGACAATATAATAGTTTTTTTTTTGTTAAATATCGAAATAATCAGATTTTTCTTCGAAATATAAAAATAAAACAAAGGTTTTTTAAAAATAGCATTTAAATTAGAATTTTGATCTGAATACGTTTTAATAAAATTTTATTATAACAATTAATAATATTAGTGCATTTATTTGTTCCATAAAAATCGCTTATATACATTTTTAGGGTTCCATATCAAACCTTCATGGTTTCATTCCGCGTGTCCGTCTATAACTTTTAAGATGAAATTTAATATACGGACATATAATAATAATTTTTTTTTTTGGACCACCTTCCCATAGACTGAAAAGTGTACTCAAAAATGTTTTCGTCATTTATCCCATTAAGTGGGATGCCTTTAAATAGGTCTCCTAAAATACAATAAAGTCGTTACCAGAGCGTTCCCCCTTTCCCTAATTTTTAAACTATCGATGCGAAAATCCTGAAAACATTTTATAATGTAGCCTTTAATTAATATTTGCAATAAAAATTATAACGAACGCTTTAGTAGACATAGTTTATAAAAAATTTATAAATAATTCTTTTTCGGAAATAGGTTTATTATAAAAAAGTATTTTATCCTGTTGGATGATCTAAAAATTCTTTTATTCCTCTTTTATAACTAAAAGTGTAAATAAATGTGGCCAATCGAATATTTTTTTGAATTTGTTTTTAATTTTTTGCATTCATATTTAATTCTTACATATAAATTTTTGAAATGTATTTGATATAGAACCATATTCTTAAGATTTAAGTATATAAATCAAGAATTATAGTTACTCATTCCCGTAGCAGTCATCTGTATCCTGTGATACTTAAAAATTTTCCAGAAAATTTTCCGTCATGCTAAAGAATTAATAGTCCGCCTCGATCATCGTGCCCACTTACAGTAAAGGTGCACCCGTACGCTCATTTACCCGTTCCCTTCCACAGAATTAACTTTCTTCGCATTATCAACCAAAATCCGCTCTTTATCACAAATTCAGCGATTTTGTCAGCTCAGTCAGCTTGAAATAGGTGTCATTAGCATACACCCCGCAAATGAACTTTGAAATTACACACTTGCATAGGCACCCGAATGGTTCAAAATCCCTGGTGGATCCTTGTCATTCCCCGTTGAGGTTACCAAAGTCGAGGGTGGTATCTACCACCGGCATCATCATCCTCATCATTATCATCGTGCCGTCAACGCAGCAGTAGCACCAGCAGCACTAGAAAGCACCATCTCTTGAAAGAACAGCAAAAGAGTCACAACCCAAAAAGTCAATGAGTTAAAGCGCGCAGCGTGTGTGAGAACCGGAAAAGTGAAGAAAGGTGGGAATCCTTTTTACTTTATATATTCTATACATAAAAGGCTTTGCAGCATTGTCATCGCTGAAAATGTTTAAATTCCGAAAGTTGTGTAGCGCCCCCAAACTCCTGGCCTCCGTCATCAACTTCTATGGGGTCTCTGGTCTCATAGTAGTGGGAATCCTATGTTGAATACCACCAACCATACCGACCTTGGTGGCACCTTTCCTATATTCCTTCGGCTTGGTATGGTACTACCGCCGAACGAAGACTACTGCTACAGACAATCTAGAAATGGAACAAATGTACTTCCTGAATTCCGCATGAACGTTGATAATTGTCAGAATGAAATTTCGTGTAATTTAGTATCATCGAAGCATAAAATCGCCACCCAACTTTTTGGATGGAGAAATTCTATGCTCTGTCTTTTTGGAGGGACCTCATACCATTTTCTGAGCCTCTATACTAAGATTGGATACCACCAATCCAAAGATATTTTGCTTTTGTTTTGAGTTTTATAAAAAGTGGAAAAGTCTAAAGTATCATCAGGGTATAGCTTAATGCAGTTGGAAAAAATCTGGGGGTCATTTTATTTAAATCGAATTAAATTTATTCTATAGTCTACTTTTAATATCCAAAACTAGTTTTAATAGATTTTCTGTAGAGATCGATAGTTTTGGAATTTGAAACCAAAAGTTATTGAACTGTGAAACTGGTGTTCTAATTAAAAACCGTGGGGATTTCGAAAAAAAGAATGGGTCATTCTCTGAAATTAAATTTGACTATTTACTTTTTCACTATTTCATTATAAGAAACAATCATTGAATTATTGGACAAAAATAATTAAACACGTACTTAAGAGCAAACTTGGGTAAGTACAAGATGGAGTACAAATAATTTTTAATTTTCAACTTTTCTATATCCAAATCTGTATTTAAGTAATAAAAGGTTATCAATTGTCCTGCTAAAAAATTCTTTTTCATGAAAAAAAAAGAAAAAAAACAGAAAATTTTAATACTCCACCAAATAATAAATGGTGTCTGCTCTGCCGTACTCTCTAGAGTCCTGGAATCCCATCAACCCGACGAGTCCCAAAATCCAAAAGTCAAATGATAGCAACGTTCAAGGAGACGGACGGCGACGTCCAACATAGCCCTAGCATAACTCACTAATAAAATATTCGTACAGATTGATTGGATTAAATAAATAGAAACAATTTATTTCGACGGGCGTCCTCTGCCATACTCCCCGGGCAATTCTAAATGACCATAAAAGAAGATATGGCTGAATTTTTCAGATAAAAAAGTGAAGGGCAACCGCAATAGATGGAATCGCAAAAGAAGGGCGGTTGGAATGGTGTTGTGGACCAGTCGAGTTGCTACTACAAATCGGTCTTTGGGACTGTACAAGAGGAGTGTCTTCCTTGCTCATTTCACTCATTTTCCATTATTTCAAGTTTTTCTTCGTATTATTCATGGGATCTCGTCCTCTATCTCCTTTGATGCCCCTACTGGCTTATACGAGCCCTAGCCGTTTTGCCGACGAGCCAGGGATGCGACCCTATCCGGGGTTTGCCCAAAGAATGGGCCACATTTAATATGTCCCGAGGTTTTGTGCATACATTAGACGAATTGAAAAATTGACCTCATAAATAAGATTCACCCGAAATCGTATTTTGTTCTACTTCTTTTGCGGATATTTGAATATTTCAGAAAGGCCAAACCCACTATGATATCGCCTGGATACGGCGAGATTGCGCTCTCTGTGAATCTGAATCCGGTCTGGGAGCTCACAAATTGATTCAGTTGCCTCGGTGGAATAAGCTCTAAGTGATTTGAAAGTCTTTCGGGAATCTACGTCATAATCTTGACTAGCTGCAAGGATATCCGATCGATTTCCCTGCAAGGATAGTAGTAGTGTTTTTTTTTTTTTTCCTTGTTTTGTTCTATAGCATAGCCATTTGATTCTGAGACTTAAGACGTTAATCCCCAGCTTGGTGATTCTGGGGGCGAAATGAAAAAAAAAAAAAAAAAGACAATCCCTTTCCACTTGGTGGCCGCCCGTATCAGTTGCAAATGAATTCCAGAAAAAGGGGTAAGGAGTCAAAAGTAAATAAACAACCCTTTCGAGATCATTGGAGCCGCTGAGCGGCGTGCTCACTGATGCAGATAAGCTCCTGGTGTTATCCTTGTTCAATTCGCGCTCAGTCTGCCCCCTTTCGCCCGCTCAATTGATGGCATTAAAAAAAACCAAATTTAAATTTCAAATTCCATTTTAATCGGATCCCAGGGTGAAATTTTCACTTTTTGCAGCTCTACATAAGACTGGAACTAGCGACGATGGTGGCGGCAGCTCCTTGTGCTCACAATGAGTATGCAAATGAAATGGATTGATTAAAATTCGATGTCCTATTTTTATTATCTAAATGAATTGTTATCGCACCCTTTGCTGCCTCACCATTTCGGTGGGTATCCCTTGGAGGATGGCAAACCGTCATCGTCGTTGGCGGGAGCCCAGGCTAGATAAAACACGATGCTCCCTGCCGCTGAATTTAATTAGAATCATAAATCGACGATGATACAGTACCCGAAAGGGTTATGATAGGGTGTCTTCTTTAACAGTCATCTCGGTATTATCTAATGGTATTAGGGGTATCAATTTTTTTTTTTTTTTACCAAGAAGGACATATCCTTGGAAAGATGGTACGTCTGTTAGTATTAGAAAATAAGATAATCTAAAATCTTACAGCTAAAATATTATATTTAATTTTAAAATCGTTCTTAATACTTTGGGAAAAATTAATTTTTACAAAAGAAATGGTGCAACTTCCATCAGTTTGTTACAATAAATTTTATTTTATTGTTTGTTATTGTCTTAATCAGAAGTATAAATAAAAATAAATTTTTATGATTAGTAATTTTAATATTTTTCAAATATACAAATTAATTTGTAATTAAATATATTTAAAAGATCATTGAATTCGAAATTAAAAGTTGTGCCGTAGCAATGAAAAAATAATTATCCGATTAAATTTTATATTTTCAAAATTTGCAAGTTATTTTTCTTACTTTTTTTTTAGTTTTGAGGAGAGTTTTTTGAGACTTAGCAACACAAAAAAGAAAAACAGACTACACTTTAGTAAATATACATAAAAACTGCTTTAGACCCAGAAAAAACTACTAAAAATTCATAAAGACTAAGTGATAAATTTGAAAAATGTCGATATTTTTTCAAAATTTTGAAAAAAAAACATTTTAATAATTTTATTTTAATACCTTTCTGCGAAGGGTCCAACGGCGAAGTATGGGCCTACCAAAAAATTATGCGTAAATTTTTGCGTATGTAATTTAAAAAATTATATACGGGTAAATTTGTATCCTATTATTTTTAAAATCGGTTACCAAAATCTGAAACAAAGCCATCATCTAGATGGGTCCAGCAGTTCTTGAGAAAACAGCGAAAATTTACAAATAATTGAGCAATTCATAAGAAAAGAGCTTTTTTTTAAAAAATTGTTAGAAAAAAAAATACACTATTGTACCGATTTTCCAATAGAGGACTACCTGGGAAACAAGTCCTTTCAAACAGTAAGGAATAATCGAATTTGTTGGGCTTAGTAAAGCAGACCATGGGGACATATTTTTGAAACATCTTAGATCTGTTAGTACAAACTTTTTCGGTTAAAGTATTATATTTAATTTTAAATTCATTTTATTGTGTTATTTCCTAATAAATGTTCTTAAAATCTAAAAGAAAAAAATATCCTTAAAATAAAAGTAAAAAGTATCGAAACAATAAAAACTCAAGACTTGTGCAAATATTTCTCAATTTTACAAAAGTCTGCAAAAATGTATAAAAATTAACGTTGAAACAAATTACCATCGACCCTGTTCGAAAGGGCTCTATCAGGGCAGTAAATCAATGAAACAAATGGTCATATCCTCGGATTCGATAAATTTGCATTCACGCCGAGATATGAATGAGAAATCGATACAAGTGCCCAATCGCGTAGGATACCTATAAGTGCAATTCGGCGTGGGTTTCGTGCATCTCCGCTGATTCATTGCCACCTCAATGTCAAGCCGGCTACGTGTATGTACGTGGCAAAGATGCATACCTTTACCCACCACCTGCAAATAATTGATGTATCTGCGATACAGACCGCGACGACACCTGATTCCAGCCTTCTTTTCTTTTTCTTCTTCTTTTTTTTTTTTTTCTTTTTGTTCTCTCAAGCAGAAAGAAAAAAAAAAAAGCAAGAGATGAAATGTCCGAAAAAGAAAAGTGTCCAATGCGCGGAAGGTCTACAGCTCAGAAGATGGTACAGGTACATTAAAACGTGACATGAAATTTGTCAAAACGATCCCAGCATCCCGGGTACGAGGCAGCTTCCAGCTTTTAATTGCCCATGAGTTCTTTCAAGTGATGCTATCATGGCTCATCGGTCTTCAAAAATTCTCTGAAGAAGCCACCAGCAAAAACCCAATGTTGGGGGGGGGGGCGCGAGGCGGAGGGCCCGATGACCTCCTAAATCTCATCTATACTGACATCTCCGATTAATTTGGAATTCAATACGCCGATTTATGGCGGATGGTCAGTCCCGCACCGCGATGCCACCACTGGTCTCAGGTACACACACCTGTGATAAGATCTTTGCCGGTGTGATTTAGTAGCGCATCTCGTTCCTTATGGAAAATCGCTGTAAAAGCAACAGGCATGAGGTTACGCATTGATCAGAACCAGTTTTGCGTGCTATTTTAAGTAGTTTTGCTATTTTTTTTTTTGAATCCTTGTCACAACCGGGTAGTAGTAGTGAGGACCAGACACCATTCTTAAGTCTGAACCATATTTGAATTATGGCTATGTTTTCAGGTGTGACTCTCGATGTCATTTGTATTTTCGACGTACCAGCAATTGTTACCTGTCAATAATTATTTATCGGGACAATACGCTCGTCATGCATGCACCCATTCCATGGCCTTAGCCGCGGCTGGACGATCCATGAGGTGTTTACTGCAGTTTGAATGACCGCCTACGGTAATCGAAGGCTGTTCTGTCGCCGAAGTTTCATGGTTCATTTGTCTTAATGTAAATGACGAAAAAACAAATCGGTGACAAAGTATGACAATCCAGGCCATTATGCTAATGAACTGTCAACACGACCATTCGCTGGATTTATGCAGCTCTCGAATCTAGTCGATATTGAGTCTTGAAGGTTGAAATACTTTGGACGACCGGGTCAGGTGACCGTCGGATGCAAACAGTGGACTCTATTACGATAATTCTGATTTAATGAATTTCTTATTTGACATGACATTTTGAATTTTAAATACACATTTGGAAATATAAACTATACCTATAGACTTTTTGCTATTCCTAGTTTGAATAAAAAATCATGGCGGGATCTTACCAACTTTTTGGACCACATTTATCAAACTTTATCAAAGTTTTGTTAAACATTTTTTTTGTAAAAATTACAACTTTTTGTATTACCGCTGAATTAAAATCCTGTATTAATAATTTTTACTCCAAATCATAACAAAAATATTAGGACATGTAAAACTATATCTAATATAATAAAATTGTAGTGTCTGTCTGTTCATTCTTTATTTACTTATCAAAAAAAAAAAAAAGAACTTAAGAGGACTAATGATTTATACGATTTGGAGACGAAATCCACAATTTTTAGAATATTCGTCTGTCGGTTTATTTGTTTGAGACAAGTTCTTGTCAAAACGGTAACTTCTTTTACAACAAAATATAACTACTAAGAAAATAGACATTTACAGAAATAACTTGCACTTTGTTTTATTAAAATTGGACAACTAGAAACGGAGTTACAGCTTGACCTTTCCGCTACAGCTCGCTCTCCCGTGACAATTTGTTTGATGACTTTTCTAAAGGTAATACCTGATTTTTAAGAATGTCTGCTTGTTGAAATGATTGGCGAAGAAATTTTTGAAAAGTTTTGTATACAACTTTTCAAAATTTTTCCCATTTTGTGATTTATGAAGTTAAACGACTTGACAAATGAGGGATTGGTGTAATCTTAAAGATTTTGTTTAATTATTTAGAAATATCTGTTGATGTTTTTAAGGCCTGTTTATTTCAAATGAAAGAACATTTTTCAAAAGATTCTGGTACCAATTTTTATTTGAAGTCCAATTTGAACGCCCCTACACTAGGACATTTTTCAAATTTTGGTAAGAGTTAAAAGTTATTTTATTTATGAAATCAGGAGATATATTTTATTTCTAGTTTGTGTCATTGTTCTGAAGACAGAAGAGGTAGATAATTGCAAATTAATTTTATTTATTATTTTTTAAAGCATTCTGAAGATGACACAACACAAAGTCATAGGATGCAAAAAATAAGTCATCATTAAACAATGGTAAAGAAGATTTTTTAATCACACATTTTGATCTCCAAAAATAAAAATTTTAATAATAATCTTGACTAATTAAGATTTTCATCGAAAAAAGTAATACAAAATTCTGATTGATCCTTTTTTGAGGAAAGGGTATACCTACATCTTTTTAATTAATTTTTTACCTTCCAATATCCTTTTTTTTTAAGAAAATAAAATAATTAATTACTTTCTTTTTCAAATTCGTAACTTTTACGGATGAGAACAATTTTTTTTTCAAAAACTTTTTCCATAAACTGATTTTTGACAAAGAAATGTAAATTTTGGTATTATTCCACATTTTGATTTTATTTTATTTATTTTTTAAGAATTAAATTTTAATAAATAGGAGAAATTATAAAAACAAGAATTTTAAAAATTCTACATTCGTTTTGATTCAAACTGAAAATGTAAAATTAAAAACAATAAAGTTAAAGTTAAAATGAAAATAATTGCACTGACATAAAGTGACAATGTACTTAAAAAAAGTAGCTTTTCTGAAAAATTTAACTGAAATATTGAAATATCTACGACGTTTATAATTTTTTTTATTTATTCATATGCAGTTTAATTACTACGACTAAAAAATATCTCAATATTGCAGGGAAAGTTTTCGTAAAAACATATCCCTTCTAAAAACTCCTACACTTTTAACAAATCCAGCTGCCCATTTTTTTTCAATTTTAAATTAACTCTATCAGAAGATTTATCATTATGTACTATTTCCCTTTATTATTATTTTTTTAATAAAATCTAAACCATCTAATTTTCCTAAAATTAACTTAGAATGAATTGATTTAAATTCTTTAGTGACCATTAAAATAAAATCTTGACTCTATGTCAGCCAATCCGTCAATGATCCGCCAAAGGCTGTTTTTCCCAACAAATCCATAAATCCTTTTCCTGTAGATCGACGAGGGCTAATCTGCTAATGTTTATCTCATCCGTGGTCCATCACATGCATTTCCTGCGATGCAATGAACTCCGTGGCATTTATATATATTTATTTTTTATTTTTTTTTCGTTGACTTTGACGGATTGGTCTGGTCCGCTGATGGTTTTTTAATTATCAGCTTTCGATGAGCCGGTAATTACCAACAAGGGGAGACACGATAGATTCTGTTCGATTTTTTTACCGATTTCGAGCATATGGCGCTAAGAAAACCGCCCGGAACCATGATCGTATAGTCGAAGACGATCTTGTTCTTATGTCTGGAGCCATTGCGTGATAAGTACATGCATCGGTCCCTGATAAATTGATCTTCATCAATCAGATGCGAGCGGCTCCCTTGGCCGATGATATTTCCAGATAAATATAAAAATTGTGGCAGGTAAAATGCGTGATGCTCCCACTTAGAAAGGTATTTCCTTAATGTTTAACTTGCCCGCAACCACTACTCTAGTCGATAGTCCAGTTTTTATGTTCAGGTATATGCCGCAATTATGACCAATTACAAATCGGAAATATTAGTAGAGTCCGGTCATAAGAATGACCAAAGTTCCATTAAGATGGACGGGTATTTGTTCGTGCCATGTAACTGCTGCTGAAAAGCTATCATGTAGCCATTACACTCGCCACTGAAAATCGCACAGTGCGAAAATACCTGTCTCTTAAGGCGCAACGATAAATCTTTAACTGTGGTGATAATCAAGGATGAAAAGGTACTGGACCAACGATCGTTGGAATATTGTAGCAAGACGCGAACATATCCATCTCTAGCCGGGCTTAATGTCGCGATGCAGTTATTTCTTGTAACACTTTAGTCATCACATGGTGGGCCTTCTTTGCATATATGATAAATGTCGCCAGGTGATTGATATTTCAAGCAGCCGAGATGGTCGGCTAAATATAGTCGTCCATTTGGAAGTGATCATTCCTAATTGAGACTTCTTCATCTCTGTCATATTTTCCAACAGTAGAAATGTACTGTATTGGTGATTAAAGTAGCTGCTGCCTATCCCGCGGCCACTTGATAAATTCGTTTCAGCACCTTCTGATGACCATTGCTATTCATAATCACTACATGGAGAATCACAAACTGCTGCTGAACGTTTACTGGTAGTCTATGAAATGTACAAGATTCTATTAGCATCTAATTTGGTATTATTGTTCCCTACTGCTGTAATACCCCCTGTGATAGACACTTAATGCCGATTATCACGGTATTAAAATTAAAGATTTGCAATATCTTAGAAATATTATCATCGATCATCTGAAACAACTTTTTTATTAAATTCTTAAGATTTTTGTTTTTCATAAATCGTTTGTCTTTAATAAAATTTTGCTACTGAATTGATTAAAACTTAAAAATACAGAATTATCTTTTTTTTTTAGTTGCTATCAAAGTCACATAAAAAAAAAATAAAGTTAAATAAAATTTTGAAAATTTTCTTGTAGATTGCGAATTTAAGAAAAAAAAAACTCAAAATATTAGAGAAATTTTATTCAAATTATTTTTTAAATATTGTAAAATTACAATTATAAGTTATCATAGGAATAAAATTTATGGGACGCATAATTTGCCTGTAAGTTCAATAATATTTTTAAAAAATTTAAACGTTTAAAAAATGATAAATATTCTAATTAAAAATTTCTATAATCCTCATATGTCTAAAAATTAAAAAAATTAAAATTAAAGTTAAAAACTCCACGATAGGAATTTTAAAAAATCTAAGGATTTTTATTGAAAGCGGAGTTATTGAATTTTTTTAATAAATTGTAATTGATATTTTTAATATAAAATGGATGAAGAGTGTGTACTAAACACTTTATGATATTTTTAACTATGTTAATCTTGTAAAAATTATCAGACGCGAATTCTTAGCATTGAAGACAATAAAAGATAGCGATAAAATTATTAAAATAAGTCATGATATGGAAAAAAAAATATAAAATAATTAAATTAAAATTAAAAATGAAATGAGATTGAAAGGAGTATTATAATTTTTAATTTATGAAACAATTTAAATTTATCTGGTTTTATTAATTAGAAGTTTAAGATTTAAGGTTTGTTAAAAAAACATTTTAGAATTGTTGGGTACTTATGTAATCCCTCTCTTAATTTTCTTAATGTGACAAGGAAAAAGTTTGTAAAAGTGTTGTTTTTTTAAATAGAAAAACCTTATAAAAATTGGTAACTCAATTTTGAATTATATCGCGACAAATATTTTAACCCTTACAAGAATTTCTTTATGACCTGAAACACGATTGAGTGTTGTTCTCCTCTCGTGCAAAGACAAAGAACTCCAATTTAGCAATGGTCCAGTAAAGATCTTCGTCCATCTGAGGGTGGATTTAATTCTTTCAAAAGACGAAATGTTCCAATCTCCTTTCCATTATTTTAGATTTTAATTAGTTAAGAAATTGTTGACCATTTTTCCACACACATGTGCCAATCAAGGACGAGAATGACGAATAGATTTGCGGTGACATTGCTAAGCCTCCAGATATGTGTGAGCTTCATCTCATATATCCGAAGGGCTTGGATTTGGTTGGGGTTTCTTCTTGGGGTATCCGCCCGGCGACGTTGGCGGTAGTTGAACGCCACTCTATGCCAGTCTAACCGTACAACAAGGGATAGATGTCATTTGTTTATTTGTTCATTTATTTAATCTGAGAATAACAAGAACGATATATCATTTAAGGAAAGGGATAACGTTGGTTTTGATATCCGAATAAGATAAATGGATTCCTTCTCTATTTCCTGTCTCAGTTCGTCGTCGTCGTCGGCGGGAAGTATAAACATGAATCCTTGCATATCCCCCGGAACGAATATGTGAACCGCAAAACTATTAATCTTTCGGCCTAAACTATTGACAAATGACTATTTAATAGGACGTCCAATTTTACCCTTTTTCTGCTTTTCTTTTTTTTTTCTTTAATTTCCAGAGAAAGTCCGGTAGCCTATGTTCCACCTACACGACCCAAGAAAGCAAAAGGAGGTATAAGTTAAGAAAAACTATGTCTACGTTCTATTTCATGGTATGAAAATGAATCATACAAGGCTTCAGGGATCGCACATTTTACCTGACCGGTACCTTAACCTACTAAGAAGGTATGCATAGCATACGGAGCGATTGGACAGCTTGAATCGAGGGCTATCGGTCAGGCGCGGTCTAGAAGGTTTGGGCGTTTCCATGCCATACCATGGTTGGCCCATTTTTTATGAACGGCGACAAAAGAATGATCGAATGACCCTAAGAATTGGCTTAACATGGGTTACCTGTTAGAAATTTGAAGGTGTTTTATGTTAACTTTAGACATGGTACACTACCTCTGCATTGGACTGAATGATTAAATGCCCAGGTAGGAGGCAGGTGTGATGAAGATCCACTGTGAGCTCGCAACATGTGGGAAGCTAACAATTACCAGCAATTATATGGAGCTGTGATGCGTTCATAAATTTTCCCTATGAAGCTTTCAATTGGGGGGACATATCACTGGGGTGTATCTTAACTCGGCTTTAATGGTTCCCTTTGACAGGCGGGAGGACCATCCCCAAACCCTCTATATCTCGATAATCCGTCAGAATTCCCCAGTTTACACTTGAGCAAGTTTTAGAATTTAAATTGAAATCCCACCACCATCGTCATGGTCGTCGTCTAGAGACTTAAAGACATTTCTAGCCGAGGACTAGACGAGGCTAAGAGGACGACCAACGGCGTGTTTGTTTGCTTAATCTGGCGCGCGCTGTTCAACGTAATAAAAAAAAACAAATCGTCTTTCACACCCACCCTTTGCCTGACTCATTTATTAATTTCATTAGCGAACTCGGGAGGCAGGGTTGAAAAAAAAAAAAATAAATAAAAAATAGAAATCATTCGTCTACGCGGCGGATAAAAGAACATCAAAGGTAGTAGAGGGTTTTGGAGAGAAGAAGAAAAAAACGAAACCCTTGAGCTGGTGAATGCTACAAAGAACAAGCCCCGACCGAACACACGCTTCGCCATATAAGCGTACAAAGTGGGGGTGGTGGTGGTGGTGGGTGGCAACTAGAAGTTCAGAAATTTCCAGCGCGAACACATCAATTCAGGCTGAAATATTGAAGCCACCATATAAACAGCCCACCCCAAGGACTGCCATCGGTAGCCCCCGAAGTCGGTGACGGGTGACGGGTCTACCGGCCCACCCACTCATCCATCTGCAAGACCCTTAACCACGTGATGTGAAAGTTCAAATCTGCTGCTCGTTTTGATTTTATTTTTTCGTCGGGCTCGTCCTCATCTTCTTTCCACTTCGTCTTCCATTTCTTCTTCTTCTTCTTCTTCTTCTTTTCGTGAATGTACATGGCAAAAATAATTCGCGCTAAAATAATTTCCACCTCCTCACCGTTCGCATCACCTACCGCGTTCTGTTCGCGGATAGGGAAAAGTCTGTAACGAACTGCGCGGCCCATCGTCTCCCAAACCAAACCTTCCCCCGAAAGAAGAAAATATTGAAATCAGTCATTTCCCCCCTCCCCTCGCGGCCCAGTACCCGGAAAATGCCTGCGCCTCCCAGAGTGCGCGTTTCCTTGAGTTCTTTCATTTTCCTGGAAAAACCAGGAGGAGGATGAAGGATCCAACAGCAGAATCTTGGATGCTTCGATGGATAGATGCCTGCCATGCGGGATGGATAGGTGAATCTTTGGTACCCAAGTGGAGTCAAGTGCCCGTGCACACGTCTTCATCTCCGGCGAACAGACAAATCGTGAAACGTTTGACTTGTGCTTACATCCCCCTCCCCCCGTTCGCTATAGTCTTCTACGTCATCCTTCGGGAGCTGTCCCGCCGCCAGACGAACAAGATGCTTGCTCCAAAAGGGGACGGGCTGGATGATGAGAAGCTTATTAAGCCATTCTTGCGTATGAGTAAAAGATGAGATCGAATTTTCCCTTTTTGTAGGCAACACACTTGCTTTGCCGACTGACGGGCCCAAAGTTGTGGGTGGATGCCACTCCCCCCCCCCCCCCCCCCCCCCCCCAAAAAAAAAAAAAAGACTTATTTCCTTCCAAGATGTTTTGATGTGAAATCTTAACACCCCTAGTCCACGAACGTTGCCTCATTCATCCTTCAGATTGGCACGAATGAAATGAAATTAAGGTGAACACGAGTGGGTCCTGGATTGATCCCGGGTTTCGTTGTTATTAATCTTCGTGAGAAAAAAACGACTCTAGTACGCCCGGCGGAGCTCTTGCTTGTGTGAAATTAAAATCACACCCTAGAGACCTGACCCACTCCTTTTCGTACTAACTCATCGCAGATTTTTTTTATATTAGCAAAGTCGGAGATGCGGAAAATTATTTATAAGGTGTCTCCGTTCGAGCGGGAATCTAAAGAATGTTCGGGGTTTTGGATGGCTTGATAAGAGGAAAAACCACGCCCGCTGATTTCTTGTGGGGTATACTGCGGTTTTAATAGATAAAATCATGCTCCAGATGTGGATGTATATGAATTTTTCCTGCTATCTTTTTTTTACTTTTTAATTAAGTTGGATAGTTGGGAGATAGAGCAGAAAATAAGATTAAAATTGGTATGACAATCTTGCAAATTATTGATTTTTTTTTTAAGGCTACTTACCTTAATGGAAGGTAGAAAAGAGCATCTTCGGGATTCAATTAAAAGTGTACACGAGTGGAGTTTATTTCATTCCCTTCCTTTAAACCTTTTAAGATGAGAAAGTGGTTATAGTTGCAAAAAACCTTGAAAACTAGTGGCTTTTTTTATATTGACAAATTAATTATAAGTTAAATTTTATTAGCGCTAATTGTTTTAACTTTTTTCTCCAAAAAAAAAAAATTGGCGTAAATTCTAGCATCACTTTTAGGAGATCATGGTTTTGACCAAGAAGAGTATTGTTATAGGATAAATGAATTAATAAATCTAGTTTAGTTTTTATTTAGTTTTAGTGACTCTGTCACTATAACCAATAATTTTACTCTTAATGCAAAAACTTTAGAAAAATGCAACCTCTTAAAAAGGTTGTTTATCATCCCAGAAGGAAATTTAGTAAGACTAGGATTTAAGGTATAAAGGATTACCGAGAATTAATTAATGAAGCAATACATGACTGGGACATCGAAGATTGAATGAATTCGAAAGTAACTAAAAATGTAAAAGTACATCCGTCGTAGTCCTGGAAACTCCCGGCTAAATTTGTTGGCTTTTCTATACCACGGATGATTCCATTGTAGGCTCCCTATTGCAATCTTGGTACATCTATAGGCATATGGTTTCAAATGTAGTGTACAGCGAATAGAGCTCGTTGGGCTCGTTGAAAACCTTCTCTAAGTAAAAACTATAGGCACCAAAAAAAAAAGAATTCTTGTGAAAATACTTCGAAATATTCAGACCACACACGTAACTAATAGTGTAACTTGTCATCATTTTATTACCATATTTTTTATAATTTATATTATGAATTTAAATATGCTATAGAATGGTTACAAAAAAAAAAAAAAATCATAACTGAGCGGACACAGTGATTATGAAAATTTGTTGAGCAGTAATCACCATATCCAAAAAAAAAGAATATCAGACGTAATTTTACAAGAAAAAAATACAAAACTACATTTTCAATCAGATGATGAAATTTTATTGGCTTTTCAAACAACCTGACTTAAGCGATCGCTACGATCAGTTGATCACACTTGTTCCAAAATACTACGATCGGTGAAGGGATACACGCGTTGTAATTTTTACAAATTCTGTAACTTGCAAACCTTAAAAAGTTTTAGTTTTCAATAAATTTATTTATTTTAGGCAAATTTTTTATACTAGATTAAATTTTTATGATATAAAATAAAAAAAAAATTAAAAAACACCTCCGTAAATAGTGAATATGTCCTAATGAGATTTCATAATCAGAATCAAAGGGATGTTCTCATGCGCGAATGGATGATGTCATATTTCCCTAAAAATCGTGCAGTACCCTTTCTTCGTCAATGAAGCCATCTATTCTAAAATCACCAATTCTCGATTTTTTGGATATTGACAATCCAAAGAATTGCTTAAGGTACCCCCTGTTATTTTATAAAATTAAAAAATCGTTAGTTTGCAGGGTCGTCTAAGGACACTAAGAATGATACCCTTATCTGCCCTTTAAGAATTTTTCTATCTTGAAAGTTCCTAGTGAATTATCCTGTACATTTATTGAGCAGAAAAATCAAATTCATGCGTACTTTAATTATTAACTAAAGTACAATTAGTAGCAAAATTAAGTAATTATTCTTTGCTAAGTGAAAATAAATGCATATGCTTACGAAAAAAAATTGTTCAAAAGAAATTATTTGGAAATCGTGTTAGAATTACGCCATTTAAACAAAAGAGGCGGCTTTCTTTTTTTCTGAGAATGTGTTATTTGAAAAGATCGTCTGACGGGTAAACTGCTTTCTTGAGTATGTAGAAAAAAAGAACAACAAATACGCCAGTGTAAGTCCTACTAAATATATTACTAAAAAATTCAGAAACTTTGATACAATTAAATTATGAAGAAAAAATTGTAAATACATTTAATTCTGTTTTTACACGATCGGTTGATTCCGTGTAAAAAAAAAATCGTGTAAAAAAATGCACTGTGTCTATGGGAAAATTGAAATTGGTTTCACATATAAGAAAATAAAACGATAAATTATATAAAAAATTCATGTTAGCATTTTATCATTTTTTTTTTAATTTGAGAAGAAGTGTTTTTATACTTTGAGTGATCGTGTTAAATCAAACCAAATTGTGTAAAAGAAAAATACATTTTTGTCTAATTCGTGTTAAGTGAAAAAAATCGTGTAAAAATAGAAAAATTGTTCATTCTAAATTTTTTAAAAATCGAGTAACAAATAAATAATTCGTATTATTTTAAATTCGTGTAAAAACAGAATTGGGTGTATTATTATTATTATAAATGTTTTTCTTTTTAATTTTGGTTGGTGGTAGACCTTTGCTTCCAGGTGCTTTTAAGGTATATTAAAAGTGTTTATTCGATAATGTTAAAATTAATCAAAAATTTTTTGTTTTTATTGTACAGTGATCATATTTTTTCCTTTGCCTTGAAATATGCAAACCTTATGTCTGTAGTTTTAGTATTTATGTATGTTATTTTCTTATTTGTGATTATAATTAACAAGGAAGTGTATTTGAAACACTTAAAAATGTTTTTATTTTAAAGTAATTTTACAAATATCGAGACATTCACGAAATTTCTAACATTCGTTCATGATCGATCTTGAAAAGGAGAGGATCATGTCTTGACTAATTGACTCATCAAAATATGCTATTCTGCTTTTTTATAGTCTGTTCCAATTTTGTTCCACTCAAATATCACTAAATTTATGTTTTTCTGATGTAAGATAAATTCCGATTTATTACAAAGAAAATTTTCCATTTTTGCTAACTTATAATTAATTTTTTTGTTTTGTAAAAGAGTTTTTTTACATTATTCATTTAAATTCTGATTATAAGTTTCACTTTTATGTATTGCATATCCCTGGGGGCGAAGTCTCTGTAGTAGAGTGATGAGGGTTAAATTAAAAAAATTGATGCCTTTTGTCAAATTGTTTTTAATTTAATGTTCTTTTTTCTAAAATTGTTTAATAATTTAATTTAACAAAAATGAAAGAAATACGTTTTATTATATTTTACCAATAATGAAAATTAAACCGTTGATCGTATTCTACGGCTCTAGGTCTTCATTCACTTGGGAGCAAGGCGAACGATTACTTGAGAAACTTCTTCCCGGGACAATTTTAATTTAATTTTAACGAAAATTTGTACAAATTTTAGGGTACAAATTAAAATTGCTAACAGACGCGTCGAAATGACTTCAAGAAAATTTCTATGGTGAAAATCAATCCATCCATTTGTCTGTTTGCCTCGTACCCATTCCTTCATACCTTCGAGGAAAACTTTGGCTGTTTCTGGTGGTGTTTTGCGCCCGTTTCCTTCGAAAATGGGAAAAAGGGGGATCGTAAGAAACCTCCTGAAGGCACCGACCAAAACCTGGAAAGCCGAATATATCGAATTTATTAATTAGCATTACAAAATTTCTTCAACAATGGGAATCTCGTGAATATTCATCATGGTGGTGGCACGTCGTCTTCCGGCACCATCGCTCCAACGGTGAGGACGGAGTGGATGGATGTGCGATGCGATCTGCTAATTGAATTCGTTATATCGCCAGCCGCGTACCGCCGCACGTATCTACAACGCACAATCACACGTCCTATTCGCATTATTTGTGAAAATGCAAATTTCAAGTTTTGGCGGTTATAATTGGAAAACAATTGAAGAATATTTCGAGGGCTCGAAGGTGTGAGACAATCGGAAGGTTTGAGACCCTTTTGTGCATGATTTAACGCTTAAATTGTCGCTGTAGGAAGTTTTTCGTTTTAAATTTGACTGGAATTTGGGGTCGATTGTCAATAAAATTAAATCGGGGAAAAGACCCACGGTTATTCCTTAAGGAAGTGCCGGGTATTGTTCGTATAAGCTGGGCAAATCCGGCAGCTCCGCCGCAGAATCAATTGCCCAAATCCTCGACGTCGCTCGTTGAATCCCAAATCAGAGGTATTCAGTGGTCAATTGGTTGTTTACAGCACGTGCCCTACTTTCGGGACTGCAAGGGCAGACCCAATTTTTTTTTTTTTTTTTACCACTCGCCTGTACAAGGGATGCTGGGCTCGTTTTTTCCTTGTTTTGCTGATTTTTTTTTTTACCTCGGAATGTATCATCCCACTAAGGTCGTGAGGAACGAAGAAAGGAAGGGCTCTAGACAAAAAGTCCCAATCACCCCTGGCTTGTTTTGGATGTCATTTTGATGCCATCCCAAGATACAAAGGGAGCGACTTGGAATATGCAGCCTGTGATCAATTTAACATGATCTGTAGTCTCCCATAAGACCTCTTCCTGGCCTCCTGGTGAATTCATAAAAAGGACGAAGTGATGGGTTGTTATAGCCTCCTGTTTTTTTTTTTTTTTTTGGGGGGATAAGTGGCATCCGTCAGACGTCCTAGTCGTTTGCCAGCAAATTCGGCAAATTGGTCAAGTGATTTCCACGATATTGATATGAAAATCAAATTGCAATTTTGCTAGATCCATTTGATGTTTTTACGGCATGCTCTCGAAAGTGGGTGACTCCCCTGGACGATGGGGGATTGAGTTATGACAGTGGCAACATATTGAAGGATGCTTTGCATATATTTTTTTCATAAAATTGCCTGTTATCCACGAAATGGGATGGTTTTATTGGGATGTGAATCATTTTGATTGAGATAACACGGTTAGTAAACAATCGTAAACAATCTTTTGTATCCAATTTGTTGTAGGAGATTTTTGTCATCACGGAAATTCTACAAACAATGAAATACGTTTTTAATACAAATAAATTGTTCTAATTAATTTTTGTGCTAATTAAATTGTTAAATTATTCACTAATAGTACTTTAATCTAGATCGAGTCTTTAAATTCTGGCTTGTTTATTCAAAAGTAATTTAAATTGATTTTTCTAGACTATCAAAACCACATTTTGAAATTTAAACTTATATTTTTATCTTTAAAAAAGAATAAATAAATAATAAAATAAATTTAATATTGGTATATAAACAAAACGTGTGAAATATAAAAACATTTCTTACATTTTTATTTCTGAAATTTCGTAGAAATTTTGTTAGATCTAAGGTGGGTTTTTTTTTTTTTTAAAGTTTATTAAAAGTGTGAACTGATTTAATTTTTTTTTAAATATTTTATAGTAGAATTTTTGTTTTCAAATGAGATATTTTTTAGGATATTGAATTTTTCGCTCCATAGGCGAAAGTAGTAAAGTGGGAGGGTAATTTTGATTGTGATAGACCGGTCAACCCTTGAATAACACGGTTAATTAGTTCCGTGCTATTCGATTTTCTAGACATTAAATTTAATAATAAAGCTCAAGTATCGCGTTATTCGGGGGTTGTGGCTATTTATGAAGAACTATCAAGACTCCATGTAACTCAGGTACCGTGTTATTCGAGGGTTGTCGCAATTTTTGACAGTTCTTCATTTAAGATTTCGTGTAACTCAAGTGCCGTGTTATTCGAGGGATGTCGTAATTTTTGACGGATCTTCATTCAACATTCCGTGTAATTCAAGTACCGTGTTATTCGAGGGATGTCGTAATTTTTGACAGTTCTTCATTCAACATTCCGTGTAATTCAAGTGCCGTGTTATTCGAGGGTTGTCGTAATTTTTGACAGTTCTTCACCCAACATTCCGTGTAACTCAAGTGACCGTGTTATTCGAGGGATGTCGTAATTTTTGACAGTTCTTCATTCAACATTCCGTGTAATTCAAGTGCCGTGTTATTCGAGGGTTATCGTAATTTTTGACAGTTCTTCATCCAACATTCCGTGTAACTAAAGTGACCGTGTTATTCGAGGGATGTCGTAATTTTTGACAGTTCTTCATTCAACATTCCGTGTAATTCAAGTGCCGTGTTATTCGAGGGTTGTCGTAATTTTTGGCAGTTCTTCATCCAACATTCCGTGTAACTCAAGCGACCGTGTTATTCGAGGGATGTCGTAATTTTTGACAGTTCTTCATTCAACATTCCGTGTAATTCAAGTGCCGTGTTATACGAGAGTTGACTGCCTCTATCAAATTGTACAAATTATAAATATTTAACGTACCTGAATGGATACCCTTACCGAGACTAGAGACTATAAAATTCCAACCCTATCCAACGCGGTCCGGGTAAATTGAGATGAACTCGATAAAATGTCCCTACAATGGCGTAATAAATAATTCCTAACTCATTACGGCGGCGCATTTTACATTTACCGGCCACTTCTTCAATTAAACATTTTTTTCTGGTAGAGTAGAGTGCGGCACGGGGGTTTGAGGTAAGGCAGTCAACCAGAATAAGGAACGAAGAAGGCCCTTTTTTCACACAAAAAAAAAAAAAAATAAATAATAAAAAAATAAAAATAGAGGAAAAGGAAAAAAAAATCTGGAATGCACAGAAATGTCATTTCATCCGCGGTACTGTTCCAAGGCTGCGTCTCTTTATTCCTTTCCAAAGGGGGCTCCATCTGCCACGCTCCTGGCCGCAAATATTAAAATTCATAATTAAGTTTACTCGGTAATTAAAAATTATATGCGCCCTCCAGAACAGCATCTAGAAGCGCGGCGCTGCTCCTGCTGCTTGCCGCTGCCGTTCTGCCGCTCCTGGCTTATTCTTTCCGCGTTAAATGAATATTTATGGTCCGCCTTGTTGAGGATTTCTTTTCTTTTTGGCTGCTATGCCGCGACGACTACGACGATGGCGACGACGTCGTCTTCTTCGTTTTCTTCTTCGAGAGTGTGGTCCCATGCCGCAGGGTTAATTGTCATAAGCAGGCCTTTTTTCCTTCGCCCGGTTTTTGTTTAGATTCAATTTTTTCAAATCTTTTATTTTTTTTTTTATTTTTATTTTTATTTTATTTTTGTTGTTGTTGTTGTTGTTTTTACGGAGCGTGTGCAGCCGCTCCAGCCCAGTTACGTAATTATCTCGATAATTTCAGATGTTCCCAAAGGAGCAGCAAGCTCAGGTGTTCCAGGTTTTCGAGGAAGGACCCTTTGTTACCAGGCTTGGAATATATTTCAAAAGAATTTCTATTATTCTTACCCTAGTGGCGGGAGAAATTTTTATTTAAAAAAAAAATGAAATAAAATCATTTTCAGCAAAAAAATAAAAATAAAAATTAAATCTGATCCCATTCCAATTAATTAAAAGCCCTTGAGAGTGTACTTATCGCACATATTTAATTTTTAAGGGTATTAACGGTGACCGCGCTATTTTAGCGGAATTATTTAATGCACTATGGTCATGGACTGCCTATGGCCGTGTAAGCCGTCCGAACCAAATAAACTTGTTAAATTTCCAATTTACACCAAATATTTATTCGACGGCCATCCAAAATGCAATAGGCTGTACCCGTCCCTATGATTCCACTACCAACGGGCTTAACGTCCTTGTGCATTCACAGTCATAAATTTTGAATCCACATAATCACAAATTAAATGAATGAATAAAATCACGCAATACGACCGATTCCAATTTTTCATGATGACCAAATGAAATGGACCTGCAAACTCCATAAAGGCCATTTGTGGTATGTTTCCAATTTGTCGAGGATGTCGTTTGGCGGCCATACGATGGGTATTCCTGCTCTTTTTTTTTGTTTTTTTTTGTTTTTTCTACATCATATACACCCTCTGTCCGGAGGAGTAGGGGGTAATGGTCAAAACAAGCTAAATACACCCACGAAAAGGTTACGAGGGTGTTTCGAGTTAATGGTGAATAAAAAAAATCGTTAAAAGTAAATAGACATTCGCGCTATGGTACCACAACCCGTGTTTCAGAATGATACTATCACTAGACCATGCTGGAGGTCATCTATGGGATGGCCTTATTGACGAGAGGTAATAGCGGGAGTGATTATGGAGTATTAATAGGATTTGTATGTTGATCTCTACTAGCGTATGTTAATCTACTGATGTTTAATCGAATTGAATAAATTCGTTTATGAAAAGTTTTAAAACTTAAAGATTTAGTTTAATATTAAAAATTATTCTATGTCTTAGCTTTCAAGTCTATTTGGATGCATAATACAAAAGTACACTAGTCTTTTAATTTTACAAATAATTTTAATGGGATTGTTTCTAAGCAAATGTTAAAGACACTATAACCAAAATACTTGAACCCTTACATCTCAATGTTTATCATCACGGACAAGAACTGTTTCCCCCCTTTTTTTTTTTTTTTTTTCTTCTCAGGTCCTGTCCAATTTCACCAGTTGTATTACAGTTGACAGTCCGAAAGGCATACAGACATTCTCATTAAATTTTCGCCAAAGCATATTTTTTGACATCCAGCATAAATTCGTAAATAGACGTCAGTTCAGGATAAAAATATGATACGTCACAGAGAAATTAGTATTCATAAGACCAGAGCAGATGGATATATTCCGCGGCAGGACGAGCTTAAGGGTATGAGCAAAGAAATTGGAGATCCAGCCCTATGGGTATGGTATACAAGTGGGCCAAAATGTTGGGACTATAGACCGACCGGTTATGGGTGGGCTATATCTCCAAAAAAAAAAAAAAAAACAAAGCAAACGGAAAAAGAAAAACATATTTTAAAATTCTATTTGGATAATTCGGCCATCTATCTCACTGCTGACAAAAGTGCTGAAATAAATTAAAAGGAAAACGAGAAACTGAAGGCATTCTGAGATGGAGGAGGTTTTACACGGTGTAGGATCTTATACCAATGGGGAATGTCACCAGTGTCGCTTTCGTCGACATCGTCTGTGGACCTCTCCAACGTTCCGTGTTTCGTTTTTTTGTTTTGGAAGGGTGTTTTATTTTTATTTTTACAATTGTTATCAATATTACTTTTAAAAAATTGGACAAATATAATTTAAACTCCAAAAGTGACAGTCTTGTATGTTCAATTATTTGTCATATTTAAATTATAATTTTATAAAATTTTGAATATATCAAAAAATATAACGAAAATTAAATTAAATTGGCTAGTTGTTAGTATGATATCTAGTTATAAATCCTAAATATGAATATCCTTAACCAAATAAATGACCATTATGTTTTTGATTGACTAGCTTCTGGTTTGGGCTCGTATTCGTTTAATCCCAATATACACTGTCATCAAGGATCACATCAAAAGAACTTTAAATTTTGCCCTTCGTAAAGTGGATATGCTGAGAGACAACACTCAACGCGAATAATTTTACTAAAGTGTCTAGAAATGATGCTTAGTGGTGGCGAAGCGAATGCTCAGTGGGTATACCGGGCTTTAGGCATTGGCATCGTGGATGCATCCACGACGGCACCTAAGTGTGATGGCATTTTAACTTTGAAGAAGTTACATCCTCGACCCGTTCTGCTTCTTGAATGCACACACTTTTAGTTTTCTGGCGGTATCCCGCATCGTATAGAAAGGGGTGTACTTAGCCACCATATGGGCTGCCCTTGTTGTCCTTATCGTGGTATAAAGTTTGTTTTCTGATTATAAACGATGGAAAATTACACACGTGACTAAGAAACTGTTCACGGTATTATTCTCATAGCATATGCCGTCACTCTGGTCGAGGATTACGCAATATACGTTCAAGAATTTGTCTTATATAAAATAATGGACTTTCTGGGTAACGTGTTTACCCAACTGCAACACTATCACTTTATGATCAACCGCATATTCTGGATTTAGGTTAAGCGTATTAAATATATTTCGGAAAATCTTCAATAGGTCAAAAAAATATTGGACCTAAATATAAAACAAATGATTTTTCGATTATTGTTTTTAATAAATTGTTGCATTTGGTGATTCGAAAATGTACTTTTGTTACGTTCTATAGCTTGAACGGATCAATCAATTTATATGAATTTTAAGTTGTTAGATTCTTCAGGATCACTTAAAAGTCATAAAAGAGTTAATAATTCTAGAATATCAAAATTGTCGAGAAAAATTGTAAGAAATAAAGTAGAATTTTTTTCTTTTTTAAAATCGATTAAGCTTGATTTCCAAATTGTAGGAAGAAGTAAGAGGTAATTTGTTATTTTTATTAAGATAACCTTTTATTGTAATTAACCTCAAATCTGGTGAACGAGACGGTACCTAATTAATATTTAAATGATTTGACAATCAATGAGCCATTTTCCCTTATACTCGGCGATACCCAGACGACACTATAGAACCGTGCAGGCATCCTTCTGGTTCTTAGGCAAATAGCAAATACCAACTCACATGACCGAAAATTACCCCCGGCTGGGTATGGCATCCGAGCGGGGGCGGGGCAGAGCCTAGTGGCGGGACAAGTACTAAGGCCTCAGATATTTGAATGTTTAACAACATAAACCGAAAACTATTTAGAAATTTCCTTTGATCCCCGAAAACATTTGTTTGGGACAATTGTTGATATTTGGAACTGAAGATGCCTTGCACTATCACGCATACAAGGGAGAGTTACAACCCCGCCCCCGCCGATGGCTGAAGTATAGGATTGGGTCTTAGAAGGTCTCCTTTGTCCATTCCTCTTTACCCGGACAATGAAAGGTTGGTTCGAGCACCTTCAGAGAAAGGGATATCCGTGGCATCATCACCGGGTAATGCTATAGTCGGCCAGCACAAGCCATCAGTTCTTCGGTAGAAGAAGATTAGGGAAGAGATGAGTGAACTACCTTAAACCTTTGCCCTTTTTACTTGTTCATTTGAAAATTAGGATCTAGAAGGGATCCAGGATGACGGCGGCGGCGGGGTGGGATGTTGTGTGTGTGCGTCGGGTATAATCAAAAAGGAAACATTTGATGCTTACCGCCTCTTATAGGGCAAAAGTGTTGTTCACCAACAAGTGCCTGGCGGCAAAGTATCAGCTTACCCGGCCCCGGTTCGGACGGTAGGGGTCGTCATTCCAATGGGTATGAGAAGTTAGGGCCCGGCCACGACGATGGGACCCGGCACAATTCAAATGAACGCTGTTTTGTGGTCTCTGTTTAATGAACACAGGAAGGACCTGTGTGCTAACCGGCTCTGATATTTGCCATTTGGAAAACTTTCAACGATAAAAGCTTCCAGGCGAGCGGGTTTTCTCGGGTATCGCACCGTTGCCCTCTAATTCGAATTTCGTTCAATGTTTACCTTTTCATTGTGATTCGAGGATTCGGAATTGCATTCTTATTGGGGGGTTCTTATTTGCCCTTTGCCTTTTGAGGTAGATTGTCTCGCATTCTGCTGGTCTTCGAACTGAATGGAGGTTTTTTTTATTTTGTTTTGAAACCTTCAACATTTTTTTTTTTTTTTAATAAAAATATATCGAAATATAAGTATGAGATCATTAATATTAAATATTTTACAAAATTCGTGTAGAAAATCATATTCTCTTATTTTGGACGACATTCTTACAATTGATCATTGATCATATCGTTTAAAATATAAAAAATAAAGATTTTCGAAAATGTTCATTCTAAACGAGTTAATATTATTCAAATTTTGACGAATTTTGACTAGTGACATCTTTTTAACTCCTTCTAATCAATGTCTCAATGCGTATTCAAATTAAATTCAGATAATCATTGATACTAAAGTTGATATTTTTGTTTAAAATTCGAATTATTTGATAATTACTTTGACTTAAAGGTTTAGAAAGAAAAGAAGTATTCTTCACATCGATTTTTGAACTTTTTTTTGTACAGGTAAAATGATATTTTTTTATCTAAATTATTTTATTTTAATTTAAGCCATAATTTTCCTGTAAGAAGACTGAAATTTTACATTTATTTTTAAATTTTTGAACGACATTGGTATTTCGAAAAAAGTCGTTATTGGTAGAAAATGGCGATTGTTTTAAAGATAGGCCTATGTTTTGAAAGGAGAATCGGCTACAATTTTTTAAAAATTGACTTGTATTTTGAAAACAGAAATATTTAAGGGTTCGTTTTTTTAGTTTAACTTTCATAAGAAGAAATTTAAAAGAATTTCTGTCGGTGCTTATTTTTCTTAAACCGAGTACATTTTCAGGCTAGCCTTTCAATTATAAAATTTTTATCAAAATCTACATGAATTTCAATTACGATATAATTTTTTTAAGAAAATAATTTCCATGTTTCAATGTCGTTGACCCGCTTAAAAGAGAATCCTTTACCACGACCATCGGGGATGAGTCAAAAATGATAAAAATTGTGGAATGTGCCGCGGTTACCCAATGCCGCAATTCTGCGGATTTTGGCCACCCTTAAAAAGGCACAAAGTGACTTAAAAATTAAATCCACGACCATAGGGGTAATATTTCTTAGTAAAAGGCCCTATAAATTCCCAATAGTTCAGTTTTACTGCACAGCAGTCCCGAAAAAAAAAAAAAACAAGAGAAACTCCAAGAGGCACTTCAAAAAAGCGGTGGAAAACAAAAGGTGAATCACTGCAGAGGTTGAACTCTCTACCTGTCGGGGATGCTCTGGGGTTAGCGTACACCTCTGCTGCGCTGTTCCGCGCCCCATTATGCATATTAATAATTTATTATTAAAACTCCATTTATAAGTGAAACACGCGAATACCATATGGGGATAAAATTAAAATTTGTAATTTATTCTTATTTATATCCGCGCGATTCTCGCCCATTGTGAGTTGTAGAGCTCATTATGATACCCGTGCTATATTTCTCCGGTACCGCCCTGCAACTACCCCGAAAAATTGGTAACTATGCTCGAGGTGTACATATCCATAGCTTCATTTGGAAGCGGCAGAAGCGAAAGGATTCTGCTACGGCTCCGGGGATATGTCGCGCTGAGCACCGCTGCTACACATAAAATTCATTTCTGTAATACGTAAATACATAATTTAGAATAAAAAGAAATTCCCGGGGGAATAATAAATTTTGAACGGAAAAATCGTCGCCATGTTGTACATTATGTTACTACGTTCAAGGAGTATACCATTGCTGTCGGAGCATCCTCTTTCGCGGTCGAATCGACCGACGACAAAAACAACGGTACCGCGACGGGTATCCTGGCCGAAAAAGGAGTCCCAGAAAGATCATCGGGACCCCAGAACATGGGAAAATAAGGAAAATAAGGCGCTATTTCGTTCATTCTCGTTCGGATTAGCGATGAGCTCGATTGTTTGAATTTTAGTAAGGATTGTAATGGGAGGCTCTTTTGGTTAAGGGTAATTTAAAAGTCGAAACTGGGCAAAAAGTTATCAAGAGTAGGTATAGGAGTTTTGGGGGTTAGTAGCAACACATTGCTGCTATACCATACCACAGGCCGGCTGTAGTAGGGTGAACAACTCCGCCCCTGTATTGATGGCGGTTTTATGCAAATGAAAGGATTGCTTCTTGTTCCTATACCATCCCTTAAATAGTCCATTTTAAGGGTTGAATCGCTTAATTTTTAACGCTTTCATAGAGAAACAATTTATGATTTATGGGAATTTATTACAGGATACAATTCCCTATGGTTTTCTTGGTATTAAAATAATAGTGTTGTTGTTGTTTAGAATTAATAGTGAATTTTAAATTTTTACAAGAGTTTGGTTATTCAAAAGCTATGGTAAGGAAATCATCTGGATAAGATTTTCCAAAAGAAAAGAAAAATCAAGTCAGAAAACATTTAAAAACATTATCCCCAGAATCGTGGATTCATTTAAACCCGACAAAAGAATAAAAGAACCCTATTTCTCTTAATCATTCCCAAAAGTAAAAATTAAAATTTAAAGTAATAAATTAAAGTTGATTTACATTAAAAAGAAAGCCTGTTTTATTACACTGCCAACAAATGTTCACTAAAATAATAACAATTAATAAAAAAATATAAGGGTATTTTGTTGCCGGGTCAATTTGGACTTACGATTCCATAAATGTTTGTTAAAATGATAATTTCGGTTAAGGGTTAAATAATATTTCATATAATAAATTTTTGTACTTTTGTCTAAATGAAGAGCGTATTTATGCAGACGAATATCCGATCCATTGTGTCCAAGTTTAGAAGCAAATACGGGGGTGTATGAAAAAATAATCGGACTGAATTCATTCGTTTTCCCATAGCACTCGCTCAAGATGTAAAGGTGTATATTGTTTTTAAAATAAAAATTGTATGTAGCTTACTTATAAAGTATCGGGTGTATTGTTCATGAAGTTCACTTTTAAACTCCAGTTTTTTTTTTTTATAGAATGGAAAATTTACGTTCCAAAATTAGAACGAACGAACGAGTCTATAGTTCCATTCTTCAAGGGTATCTCGGGTAATTTTGAGAGAATTTCAATGGGAAAATTTTGTCATATCCATCGTATAGTCTAAATTTTGCTCTATCCGATTAATTTTTATTTCTCAAAACTAGAAGCGGACATCAAAGGTGTGAAATGGGAATCTATAAAGCTGTTTTGCGGTAGTGTACGTCGAAGGACGCTGTTTTTTACAGAGAAGGTCTAGAAAGGTTGGCATCATCGGATGCAAAAGTGTCTCGATGTAGAGGGATCATATATGGAAAAATAGAATTTTATAAGCCTATATCTCGGTTTTTATTCAATCAATCCGGTTATTTTTTTGTGATTCAAAATTAAACTAAGAATGCTGCTTTGATTTAGAAGAACATGATTTCTAAAAATCGTAGAGAACTTTAAAATATGTATAAAAAGTTTTAAAAATCTCCTACATTTTCTAAATAGAAAATAATAAGGAAAACTACATCACAATTTATACACTTATATCGAAAATTAATTTTTATGACATAAAAAGCCTTCCTTTTAGTTTTTTTTATCCTTTATACACAAATGAATTAATGTTTTAGTATTTTACAAATAAAAGTGATATAATTTTCTTAATAGTATATCGGATTTTTCAATTGAAATGCTTATCGAAAGTTTTTTAATGTGCAAAGAAACTCATATAATTTTATTTATTTCTTGTCCAGGAGAAAACTTCAGAAGATTTAGAAGCCCAGGTAGAAACAATATGCTAGCTAAACTTCTAGATAAAAAAAATCAAAATTGTATTCTAACTAAAGTATTATTATTAAATGTGATATTACTAGAACTGCATGCTAGGACTAGCCTTCGTTGCACTAGAAAGTTGTAGTCACGTCTATTTACATTCCATTTTCAATATGAAGGCGTCTAGATAAAGTTAGACTTTGATTTCATAACTATCATACTATTACTAGAATTAAATTGCTCTCACTAGAGGTATATAGAATTATTCCCTGAAAATATTATAACATAAAAAGGCCATTTTGTTAAAGTGAGTAGAATTAGAGGAAAATTTCTAGATTTCTAGAAAATTTAGATCCATTTATTATTACTATAAAATATACGAACCCTTTGACTGAAACCACAATTTAAAAATTTAGCCCAATTTTTTGTAGTACCAAAACTGAAAATCTTTTGGGAAAATGTAGGATACATTTTTACTTACAGTTTTCGTATAAGTTTTATTAAATTTAATTTTTAATATTATCCCAATTTTTTAATTTTATTTTTATTTCTTTCATATAAATTTAAAGTAATATTTTGTATCTCATTAAAATTTAAATGAAATGATATCCCAAAACTTATTCATTTACACACACCTCATCTTGTCTCGGTGCAATCATAGAAATTTTTATGTAATAAACTGATGATGAAAAAACATTAAAAAAAAAAAGATAAAAAATAAAAAATAAAATAAAATATGACAGAAAACTCCTTGACATGGGCCTGAAGTGTATTGTCGTGACATATCGTGTGTTTGAGATAAGGGTCCTCCACCCACAGTGAAGGCCTCTGTTGTTCTAAGGTTGCACCCACTTCACGTTTACGAATCCTTAACTCTTGTGCACACCGTCATCCCTATGCAATTGCCGGTGCATATTACTTTGATTGTTGTCGGTCCGCGACACACCATCATCGACCCCTTCATTCCCACCCATCCCCTGTCAACTTGGATACCGCGCGTTCAGCGCGAAAAACAAAGTACACCAAAGTACCGCGCAGCAAAGAACAAGCGCGCAAGATGCAACAAAAAAATAAAAAAAAAAAAAAAAGATGATAAAAAACAAAATTGCCAACAGCATCCGAAATTCTCTTCTCATTTTCATCGTAAATCCGAAGTATATGCAGGTCGGGCAGAGCTGACACAATATTTATTTTGATTTCCAGGCCTAACTACTATGCTACTTCTATTTCTAGCACTGGAGAGCCCTGCAATGAAATGTGGATGGCGCGCGCTCTGGCCCACCAACCATTGGAGTCCTGACATGATGGGCACGGCCCGGCCCTGGCGCTTCAATAGCGGGGATAACAACTATTTGCTCAAGTGCATCCTTGTTACTGCCTACATTCTACTTTCTAATATGTGAAGGATATGCATGATACTGTCAGAGAGCACTTTGCGTGTTTGTCAGGATTAATGATGATTGTACGGGGGGTGTAGTATATCTAGAGTCAGGTTAGGTAATCTCATACCATTGGATATACCACCCACTAGCATACATGGCAACCTTTATTTTAAGCTGTTTCAATTCCTGGCGGTAGGACAATCGAAACTAAAGGAAAAGAAATAAAAAAAAAAAAAATTGTTTACACGTAAGGACACTACCACTTGACCTAGTGTAGATTAATTAGAGCTGTGACTGTAACGCTCACCTGTCCCCCGTGTGATCATCACATTGGAGTTCTAGTAAAAAGTGAATTGCTGCTTCATCGTGTTTGTCGCGCATCACACTAGGCTTTAGAGGATTTTTCAGTAATAAAAACAAATAAAAAAATAAAAATAGTGAAAAAGGCGAAAAAAAAAATAGAAACAAAAATATACGAAGATAATAATTATGAAACAAATCCGAAATGAGAACGAAGAAAAAAAAAAAACAGAAAACAGAAGCGTCTACCCCAAGTGGACTACTTTTAACGTGGTGGATTCATTAAAAAAGCGCTTGCTACGTGATAAATTTTACCAGTGACGACAGGTAACATAAACTACTTGGGAATGGTAGTCTTCTTTATATACAAAAATCGATCCATTGTGGTTAGTGCTATTTTGATAATAACACGAAAAAAAAAAGAAAAAAATTTAACACCCCTTCGATGACCGATGACTCCACATATGGGTCACTTGTATACAAATCGTTAATTTGTCGTAATAAACCTTAGATCATAGTAGAATTTTTTTTTTAAAGATAACATTACACATTTTTAGATCATAATTAGGACAAATAATTTTTGTGTTAGGTCAATCAACATGCCTCCTCCGTGTAATTGTTGATTAATAATATTTTCCAAAAATTCATACCCTGTTACCCTACCATCAAAATAATTGTCCCATTCCGTGTTGTGGTCTTCCATTCTCGAATACATTCTTCAGGTACCCCCCCCATAAAATAGGGTCTGCTACCATCACCACCAGCAGCAGTTCATGACGTCCGTTATCATAAAAGGCCAGAAGTGTCCTTGCACCTAAATTCTTATTACGGTAATAAAGGACGAAATGGCCACCCACGTCATCGGGTCACATAAAATCACATGAAAATCGAAAGAAAACTTTTTTTTTTCTTTTCTTCATTCCCATACCACTCCCCATTTTGTACGCGCCCTCGTCGAAATGTTCTCCTTCACATTCTTACATCCTGCATCAATTTCGGTGGCCAGTTTTTTATAGCATATCTATAAAATTGTATATTTATTAGCCTTAAATGTCCCTTGATGGTTGGACCAGTAAACCACTTACAATATCTCAAGTCAACTGACGAGGTTGGACATTCGAAAATGGGGCGTAAGGGGGTGTGGTACGTTTTTCGGTAAAATACCACACTATTTCTAAATCACTGCTTACACTAGGAGCCCCCAAGATGATACCACATGTTCTTACAAGACAATGGTCTTGTTGCCCTTAAGAATTTATCTTCCACAAAGTGACTATATCGGTCCGATGCTATTGTGGTAAATGCGGCATCCAAAGGGTCTTGAATACGATGGACGGGGTAGTCGTGGGCGGCCTGTACTTTTTATTTTTACAACCGGGGAGTGGATATCAATAAAGTTATCTGGCTACTTGATAACATAGGAAGACATAAACATCCCTTCGGCCTTCTTCGACCGGTTTTGCTAGCCGAATTTTGTTTTGAGACCCTTTCTCGCTCTCTTACAGATTAAGGGTATGGCCTCAGGGGTCTGGTCGACTTCATGTGTGGATAATAGGGAACATGCAAATTATTCGGCAATCACTTCGATGCCAAAGTAGAGAGGATCTGCCGGTTACTTTAAAGATGGTAGACCCTTTCTGCTTACCGTTACGATGGTGCTGTCGTCTTACCCATCGTCTGCCAGTGACAACGGGGTGGATAAAAGAAAGGGGTGTAGAATTTTCACTCCAGACAAGTTACTTGTATTTCGGTGAGTTTTGGCTCAAGGGGGCTTAAGATTTTTGGCAACCGATAGAACTACCAGGGGAACAAAAAAAAAAAAAAAAGGAAAGAGGTGATGGCTTTCCCAGGATTCTGGGAGCGTTTCCGAAATTTGAATAAAGATTTTCGCGTGATTTATGGTCGCAAATATTGCAAACTTTTTCTTATTTTATATACTTTTTTTTTTTTTTTTGTAAATTCGACTGAGGGGATTTGGCCGAGGGTTGGTCGACAGTCTATATCTTGGATTTGGACGTGCGCCGCAGACACGTATGCTGCTTATCCATAAATAATACTTTGGAGGATATGGCATTTTGCATATGTGATAAAAAGAAAAAAAATATTTCTACCCCTCAGGAAATGGATGTTTTAGAGCAATATTTTTCAAATTTATTGTGTTTCTTTAGTGCCATACCGCCTATGGAACGTGCAGAAATTGCTCCTTGAAATTTTATGGAGATTTGATGGCATTTGAAAGGAAACAATCGTCCAAGGGGGATGCATTATTTTCCTGAAGAAGCCGTTTAAATTTAAAATATGATCAATTGATAGTGAACAAATTTGGCAATTCTCCTGTCTAATATGATTTTTTATTTATTATTTGATGAAAATTCTTATCAACATTAGTTAGAATTAAATTTCTATAGTTTTAAGTGTAGTGTAAGAGAAAAAAAAAAAAAAACCAATTATTCCTTTATAATTAAATAAAATTTATAGGCTTTAAGTTTAAGAAATAAAACACTAGAATTTATTTAATTAAATTTACCAAAATATTCATATCGAAAGTAAATTTCCCACGTTTAAAACATTTTCATAATTCAGGTATAAAATACCGTTGAACACGAAGGGACAACAACGATACGTAGTAATAAAAATAAACGGCCTATCAACAGTTAATTGCTATCTAATTGAACAATAACAATAAGCCCGTCATACTGATACGGTCGTGATAGTATTGTCAATTAAGTGATAAATTGCCCGATCCAGGTCCCTAGTACCCATAGGATAGAAGAGCATTTTACATCCGATACCGCTCCATGAAATAGGACTGCTATGAAAGAGCTATTGGCACCTGGAAGCTCTGACTTGATGTAAACATAAATCAATTATCAACAATAATTACCTGGGGCAGTTCAATTACCCACCAAAATTTAATGCCAACATGTGTTTTAGGGGGTGGTCTTGTTTTGCATTTGATTTAGCCAGAAGTTAAGTGGAAATTGTGTGTGATTAATTGAGGGGAGGGGATAGGTAGGCGGTAGTAAGAATACCCGGGCGAAATGGGATATTGTTTTTAATAAATATAATTGCGCAAAACGACCACAAATGGATTGAATCTGATGGGATTTACTTCAGAGATCAGAATTTGAATTAAGCCCTTAAAGATGGTGATATGCATTTAGGAGGGGTTCTGTGTGTACGAATGGTTTTGAATACAAAGGGCATCCATAACTTCAGTCCTAATCCCCTGAAGACATAGGCCCATTAAGGAAATTTACGGATATGAATATTGGCACGGCATATTGACGCATTACCAGCGTTTGAATTTTGCAAGCCCGATTTCATAGGCTCCCTGCCGGGGAGTCTTCCCTTTTATTTATTTTCCCTTTTTTTTTTATTATTATTATTATTTTTTTTTTGTTCCACTGAAAACGCCGGGAGGGCCGCGCTCGCATGGATACAAAAATCAAGCCGGATTCTTACCCCGCGTTCGAGATGGCATTGGTAAAAAGCAATAACAGCCTGAAGAGTCTAAAAAGACCGCGTAACTCCTAAGGGTGAGTAATATTAGGGTGTGGGTGGCATACGTGGGGCGTACGAAAGACTTTTTCTAAAGTGAAAATACCTCGGAAAAAGCTGAGCAGCCGAGTGACTTAGCAATAGCACGCCTATCAGAGTCGGCTCAAGTGAAAATCAGTCTGTTCGGAATTTAAAATTAAGTGCTCCGTTGAAATATGCATCAGGGCTGTTACTAGGCGCCCGCGGGGGATGTGGCAACTCCCCAGCCCCGGTTCAATTGCCATCTTACCAGGGGAGCCAGCCAGGCATACCAGAGGGTTTCGAGGTGGGATTCTTTTACGCGAAAAAAAAAAAAAGAAGAAAACCCGCGTTTATTCCTTTTATGATCGTGTTATTCAATATTTATGCGATAAAATATGGAAAACGAGACATATCTGTCTATGGGATGATTTTTTATGGTACCTGCTCCTATACCCTGAGCATGGAGCATCAGTGCCGCGCCACGTCGTCTTTGTTCCGCGAATGGGAGAGGATACTTCGGAAATTGCTTAAAAGATCCTTTGCCATTCATGGATTCTTTCAATTTCGGTTATTTGACTTTGAATTTTCCTTTTTTTTTTTTTCAAGGACTTTTTGACGTCTTTTGTGAGAGGTTTGGGGGGTAATGGCTGGGCGTTCCATGTCGTTTCGACTAATGCACTGTGTTTTTTTTTTTTCCGGTCTTGGTGGTAGGGTAATGCGGTCGGGGGTAAAGGGTGACGTATCTATTATTATTATTAGGAGAAAGATCTTCTTATGTCCAATATCTTTGAGCGCAATTTTTGGACTGTTGACGTTTTAGATTAAAATCCGAAACTCCTTTGAAGTGATTTGAGGTAGCACTTCTGGATGTGTGCAACATTTTTCGAGTGATTGAACAAAATCCCGTGGAATAATTTCGCGGGAAAATTAAAAACATTCGCCCTCTTAGTTCTTAAGGACCAACATCTTAACAATGATGCCTTTTTCTCCCAGTCCAAATGCACTAGGATAGGTCGGAACAAAAAGACGGGGGGATAAAATAAGACGAAGCTAACCAGAGAAAGAAGCATCGTTTCCCCTAACGATGACGACAACGATTCCTTGAAGTGCTATCGTCCAAGGATTGTGGGCGCGGTAACCAGACCGCAACTACGCATCAATGAATGTCAATAGAGCGGCCGGAAATATCACGTGCTCGCTGGTGTCCCGTTTTTTTGCTCAACTTCCCATGATTTTCCAGAAAATTTCAGGGCGAAAAGTCATAGGCAGACCGAGAGGTTCCCGAAGGTCGGGGATGAGCGTTTGGGCCGCCTCAATTATTTCAATTTTTACCGTCAAAAGAACCATCGACATGCAAAGGGCAGGAGGGCATTGAAAAAAAAAAAAAAAAAATTGCGCCAAAGAAGCGATGTCAAATGAGGGCAGATGGGTGCACAAGTTTGGCAGTCAACAGTCAAATGACAGCGAGCAACCCTAGAAGACCCCCTGAACCCCTGGCCGAGGTCGACATCGTCGACGACGGAGTCAGTTTTTTATTTTATTTTTTTTTTATTTTTTTTTATTTCAAAACCCCGGAAAGGAAGTGGATGATGGCTGGCTGCCGGGATGGCTCGGTGGGTATGAAAGGACCCATCTGAAGTCTTCATCTATGCCGTCTGGGGGTCTGGGTTCGGGTCTGGTCGCAGCTAGATTGCCGGATAGGTAGTTATGGCATGTATTGCTTTCAGTACGATTCACTGTGATTAAAAACGATGAGGATCAATGAGGATGCGATACCGAGCCATAATTACGCTTCCCCTAATGATGTGTCTTTTCTTCACCCAGGGTATACGACAGATTTTCTCTGTCAAGCACCAAATTATCGTTGAATTCAGATTTTCCTTTTTTTTTTCGTCTTTTTTTCTTTGTATTTATCCTCTCTGCCGTCTTGATTGCTTCCAAGGACTACTTAAGAAGGTGTACTGTATCCCTTTGAGTGGATATCATCGGTTGGATATGACGAATATTGACGAATAGAAAGAAACCTCCATTGACTGAAGGAGGTGAAAGATTGCTCAAGTGATGTCAAACTCTGAATTTTGTAGGGTTATGCGAATTATTCAGTTTTTCAATGTAAAAAAGTCGTATAAAATCACAGAAACAATTTTGACATGCACATTTCTCGAGTTGTTGTAAAAATTAAAAAAAAAAAAAGCTACTATTGATGCTAGAAGAGAGCTCTTGTTGTAAAAATGGTGTAAAATAGGATAAATAGACAGTCATTATCTGTCAATCTGAAATATTATATAAAATTTTTAATTGCAAATATGTAATTTTTAAATTTTTTCCATATTCGAGCCACTTTGAGAATGATAATAATAAGAAAAATATTTACGTCTTTGTATAATTCCATCATCCCAACCTTTCTAGAAATTTTTTCTTTCATCTTTTTTGCCAAATGGCCGCAAACGGATAAATATATAAATCATATCAGAGAGAATCCATAATCGACTTATGATAAAAGAAACATCCCTCGACGATGGTCTGGCAGGCGGTGTTCAGAAGAATCTAATTATCCTCTTAAATCATAAGCTCTCAACATCAAGCCATTATCGCCCCCATCTGTGATGTTGCCTTTTATTAACATAATGTATCATCCTCGTGCATTGATCTCTGAGTGCCCTCGAAAAGGATGCCTCATCCCGTTCCTTGGACTTCTCAGACCATCAATTTGGAATGGACACAGCATTAGTAGAGGACGAAAAGAAGCCAAAGACGATCGTCTAATGAACAGAAACACACTCCCTAATGACTAACAGGCGACAATTCGCTACCGCTTCCAATCTTATGAGTTATTAGACTATTTTGGATGGTCGTATGGTCATTTTATGGTGTGGTGTCTTCGGCTGGCCAGTACGACACGCTCGAGAAAATATCAGCGGCGTATTATGGAATCGATAATCTGTTGCCAATTTCACAAGCTAAGACTGTAATTTATGGATGCCAATTTGTAAGGGATCCCCTGTCCCATATCGACTAATGGCCATCTGAAGGTATAATGGGGTGATTCAGGGAGTGCTTTAGTTCTATTCCTATAAGTGATATTCAGGCGATTTGCAACTTTGAATCTTTTGACGTTCGCGTGATTTACTGAAGTTTCTTAAATAGAAAGTGGTAGTGTCTTTATCGTAATTTTCTTTTCTTTCAAGTCTTTTAATTATAACATTTTTTCACCAAAGGCTCAGATAGAAATTATTTTTTTTTTTGTTATTCTAGAACTAGAGGTTGAGAGGTTAACGAGATTTGTTTATAGAGGAAAAAAAACTCAATTCTATTGTGAGCGGCTAGAAAATCTAATCAAATCTTACTCTGGGAGTATTTCTCTTATATTAAAAGTAGAATTTTAGATAAGTACGATCATAGGTTTCTGGTAGAAACTAGACTACTTCTAATGACGTTAGTAAACTCTAGTGATTAAAACTACATTCCAGATTACAAAAGGTCTGAAACTCTAGTCAAATGTCATTTTTTAAAAATTAGATTTAAATTTTGTTTTTTCTTTAATTTTAACTTTTGATCTAATTTTTATAACTACACACTTGATTTTGATCGAATTTTTTTTTAAATTTACTGCATCAATGTTTCTAAGTATTGTTTTTTTTTCAAAATCTTAGATGCTAGATGTACTAGATTCTAGGAGTTGGCGTATAATTAAAAAGAACGCTAAAATTTTGAAAGCTTATAGTTGATTTTATATTTTTGTTTAATTGAAAACATTAAATTCATTAGTATTTGTTTTTTTTAATATAATTACGTTAGTAATTCCAATGAAATTATTTATTTTTACGTTTTTACGTGAAAATATATTGCTTCTTGTATATTTGAAAAATTAGTATAGAAATTGTTTATAAATTCTGATTTTTCTAAATTCACAAGGAATTGCTCATATTTTTAGGGATCTTTTACGAGAAAAAAAAAAAGAATAGTAATAAAAGGTGAAAACACTTCTTATCCTTTTAAAATCCCGAAGTAAATTAAGTTTACTCATATGAAGTAATTTTTTTTTAAATCGTTAGAAAAATGCCTCCATCTAATTTGAAAATTTTTAAAGTCTCCTCAGACGGTTTAAGGCTTACTAGGGAATTAGTTTAAAATTAGTTAATAAGATATAAAGACTCTAAACCTTTATCCTATAGCATTTATTGCTAATATTATATTTTTAATTGTCAGTTAATAACATAAAAATATTTTACTTTCTAGAACCTTTCCTGTTTTTTTTCCTGAAATCACAAATAAAAGAAATTTTTGCTTTTAATGAAATAATTTGTTTTTAAAAATAATTTTATTTTTATTTTTTTTACAAAAACGTTTCTTTTTTTTTGGTACATTTTTTCTTAGAGATTTGTATCCATTTACAATTTAAAATTATTCGCTAACAATTTTCAGTCACGTTTCTATTTCCAAGGATTTGGTACGTTCTTTTCTAAATATTGACCTTTTTAATTACCGCGTAAGTTAATAAGGTTCGAAGTGAACTCTTTCCCTTCCAACTATCGCATCCCGTCTCCCCAGTCCTCATACCTCGTTTAGTAATTTATTTTCACCTTCCTCTCCGATGTTGTGCATGAAATGAAAATTTTCCAAAAAGGAATTTGTCCCAATCAAAAGAATTTTAATTTCCCTAGGGTCCTCAGTTTATCAGTGTCACTACAGCAATGCGAACAGAAGGTTCACCCTACCGTCCTATCGCGAGATTCCATACTTTCGGAGGTTCACCTCGTGTTGGAAACCTTGAATTTGTTAGATCCATTGGTGTCGTATATGAATCCTTGGATCGTTGCTAATCGTGCTACATGAACCTGCCGCGTATGAATTCCTCCAATTCATACACCATCAACCATTGCGCGGTTCCAGCTAATTTCACAAAGCGTTCGCAGGCGACACTCTTCGCCATTGATGGCATAGGGTTCTTCATAATTCAGAGCACCCCGAAGAACCTCATGAGAATTTTAAATCATCGCCCGTACCAAAAGTGTTCAAAGAAACGCGCGGCGGTCGTGCAGGCACAGGTCGTATATTCCCGAAATAGAGTCGAATTTTGTATTCAACACAAAAATTACAATAATAATATATACTCATACAGAGTAACTTATATACGCGGGATCGCGAAAAAAAAAAAAAATTATACTATACGAGGGTGGAGACGGTGGTGGGTAGAATTCTTATTCGCTCGATGCTTGGCAATAAACGTTCAATCGTAAAAATAAATTTTTCATTTTTGATTGTCAGACACAATTACAATGCGTGATAGATTGGCCCTTATGTGGTATGCAGATGAGAAACGGTGAGGGTAAATTTTCCTGTATTCCGCGAATTGCCCGCGACTTCTCATACTACTGCCAGGGTCGCACCTCCCACATGCAAAAATCATCAGGACATAAATTTTTCATCAATTCTCTTATGTAATTTTCTTGTGCAGATACGTGTGCGGTGGATATGTTAATGCCGGGCCCTACCGGGTATGTGCCGGGTGTATCCGCGCGCTAAAAAGCTCCCAACCACCCGTTCGCGACCCATCCCCATCCGGGAGCGATTCCTGGCTGCCATCAATGCCGCCACTAACTTCCCATCGCAAATTGTTCTGCCAGGAACATACGAGGCGACTGTTGATTGTGTATGCATACCCGGGTACCCGGGAATCAGGATCAGGAGATCCCGGGGAGTAGGGAATGGTACGCGCGCGGCCTCGCTAAGCCATTGACTCAGCGGGGGAGGGGGGCGAGTGGTGGTGGTTGCTTTCTGATATTATCCCATAAAAGCCAACATGTGTGAATACACCCTCACCATTTATCGCGAATTACATTGCGTTCGTCGACGCTGGGTGTATCTTATCCATCTTTATCGGGCGACCGCTTAATCAAACCCCCGGCGCCCCGCCACCCCATCCCGCGCTCCATTGCCATCGATGTTATTGCGCGTCTTTTCGTCTGTCTTTACCAGGGGCCGACTGTTTTCTTGGGGAGCAACTTCACGATATGCGATTTTGTTTTTATTTGCCTCCAAAATTGTTTATAAAGCATCCAAGTAGAAGTCTTTTGCTGAATTTTAACTTTTCTACCATTTTTTTTTTCATTTTGTTTTTCTTTTCGTTTTCTTTGTTTTTTTTTTTTTTTTCTTGGAAAGCATATGGATAAGATGTTCACATAGGTTTGTTTTTTTCGAATCCAACAAAATTATGGAATACAATTTCGTTTAACAAATTTGATAAAATCCATAAAACTTTAAGGTATCTTTTAAAAATCTTGTTGATTTACTTAAACTTTATTTCAAGAAAATCAAAAACCTTAACACCTTGTTCAAGATTCTCGACAGGAATAGAAATAATCTTATTTAATTATTTATATTTTAATTTTGATCTTATTTAATTATTGATTTTTTTTTCTTATTCAACAAATTTTACAATCACTTTGGGAAAAAAGACCGGTAATATCTAAAGATAAAAATGATTACTAATAGAAAATACAATTAGATTTCGAGAAATATTTTATATTATTACTTTTCGTTTCGTAATGGACGCTAAAGGCATTTTATTTAAAGAAAAATAAAAAAATTTACTACAAACTGCAAAAGCGGCAGGCAAATTTGTGTATTATTAACAAAATTTGAAAATCAAAACTATTCTGAAAAAAAAATTTTGAAATTTTCCCGGAAAAATTTATTTTTATAATCTTCGTATTTGATTTATTGTATTAATTAATGTATTTAATTTTTACATCAATCTTTGAGATTTTTTTATGTTCTAATTTAATTTAATTTTTAGTTTAATTTTACTAAATTTTGATAAATTTACTTCAACAAAACACGGATATGCTACGTTTTTCTTTTTTCTAGATATATCCAAAGAGTTTAGTTTAAATAAAATTTTATTAAATTTCTTCTATTTCGTTAAATGTAAGTTAAAGTAAAAAAATATTTAAAGGAATTTGATATTAAAAAAAGAAGTGCTTGTTGTCCATTTGTCCATCTGTTACAATCGATTTTTTCAGAATAGGACGAAGACATTAAGTTGACTTAAAAAGCATTTTTCTTAGAAATTAAAACAATTTATAACTTTGCTATTGATGAAAATTTTTCTCTTATTTAACTTTTAGCCATGTGGGGTATCATTTCCAAGGTTCTATAGCACCTAGACAGTACCTTTGTCCAGAATTTTTTTATATGTGATTTTCAAAAGATTGCTAAAAATATGAACACCTTCTTCACTCATCTATACCTGAAAATATTGGCGAAATATTTAAATGTTTTTACTATTTTTTATTTTTTAAATAAAAAACATCCGTAAAAAATCTAAGGTTATAGAAAATAAAGCTACCCACATGAGTCCCATAAATTTCATGGAGCATGCACCTTGCTTCCAACTCAATTATTGGCAGTTTGAAAGTGTTCAATGCGCATCCAATATCGAAACATCCTACCAAGGGAGTCTGTAAGGAGCGCAAGCACCTCTTGTGAGGCTCCTCCTAGTCCCCTAAGAATCGAACACCAATAAAATCGATCAGTTACAGGAAACCTATCCAGAAAAAAAAAAGGTCCATAACTCGTCCTTATCAGGATTTTTTTATAACTCCTTTAAACGATGATTGGTTCTGGAACTCGCGCATACTCGAACCTATCGATAGAAGAAGGTGGTGACTATCCCAAAGGACACTGGCACCACAAAAGCTCCTGGCTCCAGTAGCATGAGCAACGCCACCGAAGGAAATAATAATGAAAAAAAAAAACGCAAGACTCCTGCACAAATGCAGAGCTTTGCGGTACTCACACCTGGGCATAGACAACCCGCGGCCCACCTATGGTCATAAAAAATGCAAAAAAATAATAGAAAACGGTGAGCGAGAAAGTAGAGCCCAATTTATTTACTGTTGAACTTTTCCTGTGGAATTAGGGGCGGATTTGTGTGAGTGGAACAGGGACGGGGGGGGGGGGGGGGGGGGGGGGGGGGGGGGGGGGGGGGGGGGGGGGGGGGGGGGGGGGGGGGGTAAGGTCCAACCTATTCCACCCACAATATCTGCGCTACCATAAAAATTCAGAGCCATTCCGGACGCGGTATAGCTCCATAGCAAAATCCTTCTTCATCCAGCCCGTTCCACTTGGGCCATCCAGACTTATGTGCGCTCTGCAGTTTTTTAATTGACCGGCAAATTTAGTTGATTCGTTAGACCGGGACCCGGGACCGGGACATAGGTGGGCTGTTGTTGTAGCACGGCTAGTTCATTGCTGTTGTTTGGTCAGCGTTTTGTGCACTTCCCGGCAGCAGCACCCTGATGACTCTCAACTAGCAAAAGCCCTGAATCCTGGGCCATAGGATCAGATGGGTTTTTGTCGAGCTAGCTATGCTAGAAGAGTTTTTTATTAGATCGGGATAAAACATGAACGAACTGGCATACTACCCATTCTATTCCTACTATCCGGACACCATACCCGGTATTCGTAATTATGGAGGAAATGCGCGAATTCATTTTCACCCGGGGGGCACTTTAGAACTTGATTGGAATTCACGCGTTTTGTTCAACTGGTAAAATTCGGTATTTTACCTTTTTCTATGCTTCCCATGGGATAGGATCTATACAAATAGCATTTTAAAAGGTATACTTATAAATTGTTACTATTTTTTTATTATATAAGAAGAATATGGATTCTTATAGTTTCACACAAATTTAAAAACTATGATTATGTCCTTATGATGATAAGATTTTTCGATTAAGGCAAAAAAAAAAAAAAAATCATGTTAAATCCTTGTATCTTAGAAAATCCTTCTTGTTTGAAATGGACATGCACTTCACTTTCATTGGAATATCCACTTTTAAATGAAAAAAAAAAAAAAAATCTCAAAAAATAAGAACAGATTGCCAAAGGAATAAACCCACCTCTATACTGTTCACTTAAAATTCCCACCCGCGCCGCCCCCATCCTGCCGGCAGGCTAATGAAGATAAAAAATTATATCCATAAAACACAAAAAATCTATAGAGATTAGGAACAGGAGCGCCATTCGCTCGAACTTTTTTCTATGAATTTTCGTTCCTTCTCCGGGGCTTAATCCAATTTTTCTGTATTTAATCTCCAGCTCATTTAATATTTTATTCCGACCCCGGGGTAGACGGTGTACGATGGCAGTAGACGTTGGTATATCGACAATGGTATGGGGCAGGGGTGTTACGAATGACGGCGATCATGACGACGACAGCAACGGACTTAGTCCTGTATCTTATCCAAGGACGTGGTAAGGGAAAGAATTTACCTTCAGTATCTAGAGATAGTTATAAATAAGAATTAGCGGACAGAAAAGAAAAACTGCTTCCTGGAATTTATTTGCATCGGTTCGCTTTTAACAGGGAATCGAAAAGGACCCCCACGTCCGTTGTCATATCCTACAGGAACATCTTTCAGGAGACGCTAAGTAGAATGAGTCGAATTGAGTAGCATGAACTTGGTGGTGTTGTCCATCGTAAAAAAAAAAAAAAAAAAATTCATTTGAATAAATTTTTATGATTGGGCGATATTAATTTTATCTGGCCTGCCCTTGTTTATGGCCGCCCTTTTAACATATTACCCAAGGGTAGGTCCTGATGGCCCAGGACAGGACGATGGTAGCGCGGTGGGAGTCTTTGCAATTAGGAGCGACATTGTCTGAAATGTACCAAATGTGATTTGCCTCGGCGATAAATCTCCACTTTGTGTTAGCTTGGTACGTTTTTTTTTCCGGGAAGAACTTGTAAAGGATAAAAAGGTTTTGGTATAGGAAAAAAAAAAGGTTATGTTAAAAAAAAAAAAAAGAGAAAAGGGTGGATTTAAACTGCAGGGTAAAACTGATTTCTATAAGGGTTCTCTCGTGCTGGTTGTGGGAAGTCTACGAGTGGTACATTCCTTCTCTAACATTTAAACCTTTTTGAGTTTTCTGTTTTTTTTTTTTTTTTTTCTGAGACAAAAAATTAAAAAGTTTAGTTCATTTTTTAATTTTATAAATTCAAAATGAATTAGTTTTGGTGTTAAAAATTATTTACACAAAAAAAAAGTAATTAGAACTTTTCTATTACTACTAGAAGATAAAATACGATGAACAATACCATCAACTTAATCGAACAAATTATAGCCGTGATTTTTTTTCCCAAAATTTCTTTAAACTATTGAAGAATTTTTTATTTTTATTATCGTCCAACATTACAACGATTTTTAATAGATTTTATCAAATGTGTCTACGTAAATGAATCCTTTGCTCGCGACTTTGTTCGCATGGACCTTAAATTTTTGTTGCATTCGGTAATGAGATGTTATAGGTAAGTCTATCTCTATAAAAAAAAATAAAAATAATAGAACGGTGTAGTAATACTTTCCGTGATTGATGTGTGCTGATGGAATTGAACAATTTTCTTAAAGAAACATTTCATCCTACCGTACTAATTCACAATCCGGACGAAACGTTTTAAATGGGATTTTGTGATATTTTTGGAGAAAATTGTTCAGTGTCATGAGCATATTAAGCCCCTGAAGTATTACTACGCCTTTTTGTTACACCTTGTAAATTGCGTCTTATAGTCGGCTTCAATAGTCTTGGCCATGAACTTTTTGACAAAACCTTACGTACTTGCCTAATTTCAGTAGATCAAGGGAAACGTCTCCGGACTCCTACGGATATTTTTGAACTTTTATTGAATTTTGGTTACCTTGCCAAATTGTATGAAAGTGAAATTCGGTGTAGAGGACGAGGTGTGTTTGACACTTAAGAGTGCCTATAGAAAATTTAAAATAGTAGATTTGTAGATACGATACAAAAAAGAGTAACAAGAAAGAATTGTTACGTTTCAAGGAAATCGGGAACTCTATGACGAATGGATTTGAAATATTCTCTAAGGACTATATCAGATCCCTATGTCAAGTTTCATTAAAATTCGTCTAGTAGTTTTTGTATGATGTGTACACCACTTGGACAGATAGACAAAAAGTTCTTGCCGTTTTTGGCTTCTATTGGTGTCAAATAACCTTTAAAAATATTTTTTTTTTCGTCATTTTCAATGCACAGAATTGACATCCGCTAAAATTTTATTTTATGTAGATTAATCTCTACTATTTTTTGCGAAAAAATATCAAAAAAAAAAACTCTCTATTCGAAAAATAGAATGAACTTTAAATTGGACGATATAGGAAAATTTTAATATTTGGACTTAAATAAATTTCCCTTTCACTATTTTATTGTTTAATTAAACAATGGTAAAATTATTAAAATAAAAATACTACAACCTTAGAGAAAAGAAAAAAAATTCTTAAGTATTATACTTTTCGTAGTTTTTATTCTCATTATTTTTAGAATATCTTGATATCTTCTATTAAAATTTATTTTTAAAGTATAATTTTTGTATTTTTAACTTTATAGACTTACTAACTGAAATAATTCCATGTTTCGAATTGTCTATTCTCATGTGAACACTAAAAGAACACTAAATTTAGGGTATTTTTTATAATTAAACGAAACTTAATTCTGAATCTACTTAAAAAAGTCATAAGTGTTTAAATTTCAGGAACAATTTTGTTAAAGATACAAGTTCAAATTTATATAAAAAAGAAAAAAAAAAAGCAGGCAAGAAATCTTTGATTCAATCGCGGACACTAAAGATAAAATTGGTATTCGTTTAAACTTTCAGTAGTATAATTTCCCACTTTAAAAAATGACATCCCTCAAATGATAGGATGCCTTCAACCCTTCTCCAATGGAAAAGTGTTAGAAAAGGAATCGTCTTATCCTGATGATTGTTCAGTCCATTTATTCGCAAATTAATGATGTATTTTCGCATGTCTTGTAGACTCCTCATGTGACATGTGATGGTGATGTTATAATAACCCAGAGTATCGTACATTGCGGTAGTATAGAGGGTATAGCTTGAGCCCATACCAAACATCCGTCCCATTGGAACGTAACCACCTTAGGCGTAGAGAGTTCTTGATATCAAAAGTATTTACCGTAAGCCATAAATCAAAATTTCAGTTCGTTTCCCGCAAACATTCAGCGAATCAGGCGGCAGCCACGGGGGCCACATTTCACTGCAGTGGTAAATTCGCGTGCATAATGGTGACACATCTAGAGCACCTATGTCATGATGTTAGGCCTTATGGTATTAGCGTCCCGGCTGTCCCCCTGGATACCGTCAGAGCTCCCCCGATGACGACCGTGTGTACGGGGTCTTAGGTGGAGGTTGACGATGAAGATGAGGAATAAAAAAAAAAAAATCTTGGAAAAAAATATAAAAAAAAATAAATAAATTTCTCCCATATCAGGCTAAGGAGAATACCTTAAATTCTTGTGTGACAGATCAACGTCCCATACGTCTCCATGTGCATGCCTGTCAGACGGGGAACGGTGCCCGGGATAAATCGCATTCGGAATAGAAGGCATAGGAGGATGGTGCCAGAAGTGGCGGTTTTTGCTTTTTACCGGGCCAAGGGGGGCGGGAAACTAGGGAATAAGTAAAAACGCCCCGCAGGATAGGAAACGAAATGTCCTCTCATTGTTGATAATATCCGATTTGGGGGATGAAAAATGACTTTATGTGACATCGGCAGACCCACCATACACGCTCGGGTTTGGGTTCAGGATACCCCGGCCGAGATCGGTACTGGGGCCTACGACGACTACCGACCATCCTTTTTCCTTCTTTCGATGTAAATTTCGTTTTGAGAGTCAAAAGCAAGATTTGACAGATATTGCGGCTGGGAACGGGCTGCGGCTTCCCGGCCGGGTGATAGTCGACGTCCCATTCAAATGAGGCAATATTAGGACCTGTGCATGGTCGGGATGTGATACGAATCCGGCGACTCATATATGAGCATAGGTACATGAATTGGATATGTGTACATATATCCCGAAATTCTACTTGGAACCGGTAAGGCAATGGCAGCAGTAAAGAAGGCAATCTTTAGCCCTATGGCGTGTACTCCTTGCGCCCAAGATAAATTATTTTCAGTTTGTCACTCATGTTGACGAGCCTGGGGCAGGTCGGCCCCGGGGTGCTGGGGGCCATTTGTCGCTGAATGTTCATTCGCCCAAATCGGACGGAATTTAAACATTTTATTTGCCGGCTGACATTGATGCGAAATAATGATTCCTTCTTATTTGAGATATCCTTTTTGAGGAAGTTTCTCCTTTTTATTTTCTGACAAAGAAATCCCATTTTTTATCACTGAGGTTATTAAAATCATATCACTCCCGGGGCTCTTCACCCTTTTTTCAGTAGAATGAAGGCACTAGGGTAAGATTGGGGCAAATTCGTTTTTATTCATTGTTAATTTTTTATTTTTTATTTTTTATTTTTTGCATTAAACTGACTAGAACTAGAATTAGGTATTGAAATAATCTCATTATCATTATAAAATTTCTTAAATAATGGTCTTGAAATTTTCCATTTATCACGTGAATCTATAAAAGAAAAATTTATCAGCAAAAATGTCTTTTTATTTTAAAAATATTAATTTTTTAATTACAGTGATTAATTAACATATTCTTAAAATTAAACCGTATTTATAGTTTTGTTTTAATTATAATTGTGATATTTTTTAAAAAATTTTTTAACCGGCAAATATTTTAACAAAAATAAATCCAAAATTATTACCAAAATTCTTTACAAATCAAAAATTTAAAATTAAAAAAAAAAATTTATATACAGAAATCTTCAAAAAAATACTACATAAACCTAAAATTTTGATAAAAATTAATTTTCGTTTTATTTTTTATTTCTATTTTGCATATATGAAATTTATTTATTTTATTTTTTTTAAATTTCAACGATTTATGAGAGTGCTCATCAGGCCGACCTAGAGCCGAATAACTTTAAACGCGTTTTACTCAAAACGCACGATATCTTAAATAATTTTTAATATTTTTGGATAATTCTTTTTTTTTGAATGTTTAAAATCGTTGTCTATCGAACCATTTTTTGAAAATTATATTTTATGAATTTTTAAGAGATAAATTTTCAATGAAATCCATTTTTTTTTAATTTAAAATACTGCAGATATTCTATTTTTTTTTTAAATTATAAAAAATGGCTCGACACAGACTATAAGTACAAATCTTTTCTATAAGAATCTTTTCCATTCCTTTAAAAAGGAATTTATTTTTGTTGGAATTATGGTTCAGACTGAGAGGCATTTTCAGCAGTCGTGTTAAAATCAGGCTATATTATTCGTAGTGAATAAATTATTTGTATTTTTTTAAATATTCAAAACATTAGTAAATAATTTAAAGTATATATTTTGATTCTTTTTTATTAATATCAAAGAAATAAATTCCGAAAATTCATTTTTCACGACAACAGGTCGATTTTAAAATTTTCTTGCCGATACAATTTGGCTTTTAAAATTATTGCTAAAATAAAATAATTTAAAATATTAATAGCACAAAAACTTTTCTTTATTTATTTTTTTATTTTCTTTTATGTAAAAACTGGTTTTATAAGAAATATAAAAGTTTAAGGCATATTCAACAGCTTTCAGACAAAAATGTGAAAATGATTTGATGAATGCAATTTAAAGTTTAAAAATTTTAATTTAACATGTTAATTTTAAAATTAAATATCGAAGAAATTTTGAAAAGTGATCTTTTTTCTGATTATTAAAAGATTTAAGAAGAGGTTCAAATAATTCTAGAAATGATTTCTGACCCATGTTTTTTTTTTTTATTTTCTATAAATTTATAGGACCAATATTTTTAATTATTAGAATAGCCAAAAGCAGTCGGAATCTTCAAAATAGTGAATCTTCACTTATATAAGCGTATTTTTTTATCCACTCTTCAAAATTATCTATCCCACCTTTTTATATGAATAAATAAAAAAAAAAAATGATAAAAATTATTTTAAGAGAAAATACAATCGAATTGGAGAAGTAACAAACCCGAAACAAATTTTATATCAACCTCGAAACATTAACCCGCCAATTTTAGGGGGAAAATGAAGACATTTAACAACTCAACGCTCAGGGCCATCCCTTTTTAATGCCACGTAACAAATTAACTCACAACCAGAAGCATCCGGCCGAATGTCTCTATTTGCCCAAAATCCTTTAAAATTCCTGAACGTTTTGCACCAGTTATCACATCAGGCGGATTGATTGATTTCCAAATATTTGTCTTCGGATAAATAACGTAACCCGTCCATTGCCGGGTTAGTCAGAATCTTACCCGGTCTTTTCTATCACACAAAAAAACATACATACCCTTACATATAAAACTTTTGGAGGTATATGTTTCTTTTCTGGTTTCTATAGGATTCATGAAGGGATTTTATCGTATGCATGTTTTAGAAGGAGTCTTTTCACATTTGCCCCGAGGGCAAAGTTTAAATTCTCGTGGTTATACACAACCCTTCAGATCGGAATTTCATCCTATAGTTTGACAAAGTATGTGGACATATTTGATCGTTTGAGTATTTTGAAAAATTTCAAATATCGAAGGGTGTATTAAAGACGACAAGAGAATGTTGAAAATTTTAAACTACTCTATAATGTTGGCAAAAAAAAAAATTGATGCTATTAAAATTTTTAATGGGACTGTTTTTTTTTTCCAGAGAAATCCCTTGATCCACCATTAAATACGTTGAAATGTCTTTACTTAGAATATCTTAAGACAATTTATTGTCTTTCTTTGCACATTATCTTGATATATAAGGGCTTTTGTAATTTATCTACTATGTCTATACGACTGTAGTACATAGAACAATTCTAAAAAGGGTGTATAATAAAATATATTTCCCGATACCCTCAACTGTGCTCATTATCCAGCTTAAATCGGAACTGGCAACTTACTTGTGGCACCTATGATGTCTATTATACTCTATAGATAGATACATTGGTACACATGTGGTAGATACATACATCTATTTAAAATTAGAGCAAATGTACCGAACAAACATTAATTGCTCGAAACCCTTCGACACGGGCTCACATTAACTCAACCGGAGACCATTTGTGTCAGTAGAAGAGTGGCACAAAAACGACAAACATCACATAAACGTATGTTAAATAAAAGGTCATTAATTTAATTAATTCTTTAATTAAATCGGATATATACCAATTTCACATATCTTCCAAATCATCAATTTGTAACTATAACCTTTAATTTTACGCTATTATTTTTGTATATTGACCTCAAACTTTTGAACTTGGTTGGGTCAAATGGATCGAATCGATTTGATTAAAAGTGTCATTATAGTTTTTTTTTTTTTTGGAATCGCACTAAATTTTCAAAAAAGTCTTGTGATAAAAAATTACATTTTTTTAAAATTTATTTATTTTAATTACCTGAATTAATCACATCAATAGGATAATTTAATTAATTGAATTTTTCAACCAAAAATTCGATAATTTCCTTTAGTATTTTGTACTTTAATTGAAAGCATATAAAAAAAATGTTGTAGTATTTTATTAAAAGAGCAATTATATTTAGTAAAAAAAAAAAGAGTAAATAAAAAATTAAATTCAAGAAAGTTCTAGTGCTTAAAAATTGAAAATGGATTCACGGTGTGATAGTCGATTGCCTTGTCATTCTATCACTCAAGGCATAGTAAAAACTGGTGCCATTTAATTGGATTTTTACCTGGACATGAGTAGATTTTTCAGGAAACTATGGTTTATGGGATCATACCCTTCTGACATTTAGGGGAATGATACACTATACAATGCCAAAGAATTATTATCAAAATCTTTGTTTGACGGTGTTAATTGTAGGCGTATCTTTTCAATAATTTAATTCATTTAAAACAAATACAAAATATGAATGAATTTTATATCATTTCATTTTTATTTCCATCTTAATTTTCACTTATTGGTGCAATTAAAGTTCCAAAGTGGTAAAAATTTGAATAACATCATTGCCCAGAAGTAGTTAGTTTACACGAAATCCGTGGGTATTATCCTGGGAGTACTGAATAAACCCGCTAAAGTCATCAGCAAGGAATAAATAACCTTTATCCGGGGAAAAAAAAACAAAAAAAAATTAGCAGCATCGGGTCAGCATTAATCCCAATTGCATACTACGGAAATGCTAGCCTGCTTTAAGTTAGCCTAGTGAAGGGGGGAAGGGCTAACAGCCAACAGTGTTGTATAATTCTTTTTTATTCTTCTTCTTATTTTCCATTTTATACCCCAGATTTGAATCCTATGTTTGCTCATTGGCCGGCCAACAGCCTGCCGTACAGCGGCCAGTACAGAGCCAGGACTATTCATTTCAATTTTACTCCAATTAGTGCCGCTAATAGCTCGGCTCTCCAGATACAATTTAGTCGTTCGTTTTGCTATTTTTTGGGATCAAGGACTCTTCCCTTTGCGGAGAGCTATCAGATAACCCCCCCCCCCCCCCCACCCCCTTCCGCACCCTAACCCCTTAGCATTCGTAGCAAACCTCCCACGTAATCAACTTACCCTTTGGATGCAAAAGAGGTAAAATAAAAAATAAAAAATTTAAAAAAAAAAGAGTTAAATCCAAATGGGGGCCCCATTAGTGAGTGCGGGGCAAATTGGTGGGGGGGGGGGGGTATTAGTAGCGCCACTTAATTGTGGGAACGACGGGTTTCCGATGCCGATACCAAGTCCAGGCTGGACATGAATCCCTCTAGGATAAATCCCCGCATATGTGGAGTTGGGAATCAAGCAATCTGGAGAGGGGGGCGCGGTGGACCATCCGCGAGAGTACACACATGTGCCGAACAGAAGTGAAAAATCCACTGAACAATTAGCCGAACTGGAAGTGGGGTGCACCGTGTGTGAGTGTGTGTGTGTGTGTGGTTTTTGGGAAAAATCTCTGCGGATATGTTTGATGCGACCCTGTACACCAACTTCGGGGTAGAAAAAAATTGTAAAAAAAAAAAAAAATAAAAAAAAAAAAAATCACGAACGGCAGGTAATTAATTGATTTTTAAGAGGAGCATCCGAATCCAGTTTTACGAATTTTTCTATTCATTAAAATGCGGGCCAATTAGCGCCGGCATCGTGTAAAAAGAGTTTTAAATAAAAAAAAATCGAGTCCGCCCACCCGCGGGTATATATTTTTTTTTTTTTACAGTGAACACGAACAAAATGAAAAATCAAAAGCAATTGGAGCTATTCTGCACCGGTAAATGCGCACCTTTTCGCGGACGACCCAACGTCGGTACAAGTGATCACATGAAAATTCATTTTTAATTCATTAAAGCGATTACACTGACAAGAGGTTTTATGGGAGGTCGAAAGGGTTGGCGGTGGGAGTCACAAAGATGCGGGGGACAACTTTCTGCTATTGAATTTTAGAAGGAAAACCTTCGAAATTTACCCTTTTACTGTTTCCTGAGAATTCTTAACTATGGACTGGGAAGCCTCCATTTTCACTGGAATTTACTTAGAACCGTCCCGCCGCATTATCGGCAATAATTCATACACGTGGTAGAAGCCACAATCCCGGGGAGCGGGGCTCGATCACAGGCGCCTGCTGGCAATCAACTAGTTCTTCAATTATTAACACTTGATAAACTTTGAGGTGTTGATGGAATATCTTATGTTTGTGCAGCACCACTCTTGGGGCTCTATCAGGATTTTGCCGGGATGCTTCTCCTTGGGAACTCTGCCACTTACTTGCAAGGGCACACGTAGTTTACACTGTGGTCTTTGGAAATTTGTGGCAAAACTTTCGGGATACTTTGATTTTTTTTTTGTTTTTTGTTTTTTGGGAAATACCTATACCTGTGCATACCTGTACTAGTTTCAGGTATAGTATAGAACTTCTAGTTGGGATAGGAGTAATTTTAAATACAAAATTTTCAAACATATTATAAAAAGTTTTTAGTATTTTGTGTTATCTTTGTAAGTAGTGTACTAGCCATAAAATTTCACACCTACTGAAAAATTTTACTATAATTAAGAATATTGAATTTTAAGTTTTTCTGGGATGAATCTCATAATGTAACGAAAGATTAATCCTCCTCAAATCTTTCGGGTCATTTTAATCCTAATTAGAAATAATTATGTCGATAAAATTCTACATTTTTTAGTATTTTTCTATTCGTAGATAGCCCTAGGTTAGGATGTAAAAGGTGTACAATGTATCGATATATTGAAGAATCCACCATCTAACCTGGAAAACTGTCTCATCCCTAGTATGGTGTTTATTACTACGATGATTTGTGCCCTATCGCACGTAGTTACATCACAGAAAAGAAAAAAAAAAATTAAGTAATAAAATTAAGAGACATGTTACAGGAAGTACTTGTAATTATGATTGAAAATCTGAACAAATTAAATTTAATCAGATTAAAATGCAATTTGCATGTTGAACTAGAGTCTAAATAAATTTTTGGTTTCAGTCTTATTCGCATATGATCACACGTTTTGATTGAAGAACAGAAGCTTTTCATTAAATTTGGTTAGAAATTTCCACGTGTTAATTTTATTGTTAAAAAAACATTAGAGAAGAAAAAAATAAAAATAAAAAAAATTTGTCAATTAGAAATAATTATCAAATTGTCCAATTACTTTGTTTACAGTCCGATAAATCGTAAAGTGATTTGTTCTTTTAATTTAAAAATTACAATAATCAAACAGGTAAAAGTATATAAAGGGTGTGAAATTTATTAAACTGATTAATTTTAATTTTACTTCTGTCGAGATTTTGGATTTTTACCACATTTTTTTTTTTTTTTCTTATCTGTGGAGAATTTTTGATTGTGATAAGAGTAAAAATGAAAAAAATTTTTGATTTATTTTATATGATGGTACTTGTCTCCATTTTTATGGTAAGATATCAGAAAATCTCTTAAAAATTGTGATTTATAATCCTTAAAATTTAATTAATATTTTTTAATTTATTTCAGGTAACAATAAATTTTAATCATGTTGCTGGAAATTTGAGTCCTGAAGATGATGTTGGATTTTTGGATCCAAATGATGGCACTAGAATTGCTGATAGAGTAATGGGATATATTACTAATATTACAGAAACAGTTATGAATGCTATGGGACAAGTTGCTGGTAGAAACTAATTTTTCCTTTTTTTTTTTATTATTCTGCAAATAAAACAATAAGAGTTATAATTACAGAAATATTTACTCAAACATTTTATGGTGAATAATTCAATTTTGTGTGCTTCAATATTTTTCACGTGTGTTATTTTATTGTTTTTATCAAAATGTAAAAGTATAAAATTCAATTGTAAAATTAAAATGCAAAAAGAATTTTATTTGAAAAATGAATAACCTTTAAATACTTATGCATTTGGTGTAATTTAAAAATATTGAATTTATTTTGATTTTATTTAAAAATCAACATGATTTTTTTTTTTTAAATTACGTAGAATTAAAATTGATTTGATAACTTTTGTATAATACTAAAAAGTAAAAGGGTAAATAATAATGATAATAATTTTGTGAGATGTTATAGCATTATGTTCTGAAGGTTTTATGGCCCTTTATTTGTCCAAGAGAGAGAACTGAGGCGAACAAAAGTGCAGACAGATTTTGATTCTATAAGATTTTATTTCCCCATTTTACACCTGTAGAATTTAAAAAAAAAATCGAAATTTAATTAGTCTTCTGCTATAAGATATATAAAAAAAATGAATTTTGAAAAAAGATTTTTGAATATCATAATATTCAATTGTATAATGAATTTTTGGTAGAATATTCCAAATGTTATAGATGCTCATCTGTATCAGTCTGTAAAAGCAATGCTAGCTTAGAAAATTATGCAATAATTCAACAAAACGATGCACGAATTTCCTCATGGCTGTGGTCCGACACAATAAAACTAAATCGCCCTCCGACATCAAAGTATTCGCAAAATGTCCACTATAGACCAAACGGTGACAAGGGCAGTAGTTGGAATTCCATGAGGACACTACAAAATCTGCACACTTCCTCTGGACTCTGTTTGTCATAAAGTGGTCGCCCGTGTATAAGTCCACACCGCCTCGGCACATTGTCAGGATAAACTCTTAATTTTCGCATATGTGATGGCACTTTTCGTAGGATATATTCTGAGGACATTAAATAAAATTGTCTCCATCCGGAATGGTCGCTGTTGTCGTCGTTGTTCCCCATAGGTTAGACGTTAGGTTTTCTGGTAAATCCTTGAGGCTGTTTTTGTAGCTTCTGTGGACGGACGGCCCATCAGTGGACCACTAAGTATAGCAAAAGGCTAAAAAACATTTTTGGATATTATTCTGTTTATGAAACTCAAAAAAGATGAAACCCTTTTATGGACATGGGGACGCGGACACGAGTTCGGCTACAACACTCGGAAATAGGTAACATCCCCTGTCGTATTTGTTTTGTAGAAATTTTTCGTTAAATAGACAAAAGGTTCTAAAAAGTCCAATTTAGTTTGTTCTCCAGTGAGTTAATTTCGACAAAATTGTTTTTCACCTCCTCGGGGGCTTTTACCCCTTTTTTGTTTTTTTTTTTGTAATGTGTAGTTGCTTGTAAGTAGTATGCTTTTGATAGGAGTCACTTATGTGATGATTTTTCTTCTATTTCTTTTTGTAATCGCCTTTTCTTAAATATGTTCCATAATTTTTTTTTTATATTGATCCCTTGAACCCTTAGGAACCGACAGCAAAACTTTAACTGGCGCCCAATTCAAAATAATTTCCTCAAATTAAGAAGATCCGCATTGACTTCTGTTGTGATAAATTTACCCGCAAATAATGGACCAGGCAGAGGATTTCGAAGAAACTAAACGATAGGGTTTGCCTGTACGGGACGGACAGTTGAACGAACCCCTTTTCTACATATCGTCTACGTGCCCAATACTTTTTCCCGGGTAAAAACCATACAAAAACGCTTCGGGAGTTACCAAAGTAATTTATGGCCATTTGTTCGCTTTATTGGCCAAAGATGAACCGTTTAGATACTGTGGACTATAAAACTTACCCTTCCCTACCGATGGAAGTTCTATGTCAAAAAAGGACTTGCCGACCGATGAAACCTCTGTCCGCTGCCACCCCCCCTTTTGCCTAAAATCACATTACGTGGGATGAGGATGATGGTCCAGGAAACGCAATGTACGTAAAACTATTCCAGAGATTATTTCGGTGAGATAAATTTGGGCATTCTGATGCTAGACCGTGCAATGTTACTCTTTTAATTGCTTTCTATTAGTTTTTCAATTAGAATTTGCCTCTAATGGGCCAGAGAATTCAGTCTAATGAAACTGCTGAGTGACTGGACGGGGGCGGGGAGAATATTTATGGGACGAACATTAAATAAAACTAAAACTGGCCCCAACCATCTGATTTATCTTGGGATGCCATTCAATTTGCCAACGTGACTTATGGACGTATTATTGAAAATGGTTTTTGTTGGATATCTTAAGGCGGGGACTAATACGTTTTTTTCCTTATAAAAAATTAGATATCTGGTTCCTTTACCCCAATGGATATAAATTTTCATGTATAGCAATTATTTATCTATGATAGTACATTTTTTTTTTTCGTGATAAGATTTAGAATAGTTTTTCTTTTCGTTACACTCCTAAATTTTAATAAACGGGCTAATCATCAGTCTAGACTAAAGATGGATGTCTCATAAGAAGATGTTTTGTTATATAAAAAATATACTAGAAAATTTTTCGTATAAACGTAATCCTACAACACCAAAAAATTGTATTGACTCAAAAATCCTTTCCTGTATCCTAACCAAAAGATGTCACTAATACAAATATCCGTTCTGGATTTAATTAATCAAAAGGATTTGAAAGTTTTAAAATTCTCCATGGGTCCATATCCACAGACTAGAAATACCAGGACGACCAGGGGGTAGTGGTTAGCTTTGGAGCGGCACGACTACATCCTAGGGGGGATGAAATGACCATCACCCATTCCTTGTTTCCTGTTTCCCGGTGGGTCGTAAGGGAATAGTTACGATGGACATTTTTAAGTGTGTCCAGAGCATTCGGTCGCCTTCATCGTCCCCCTCCCCCGTCTTCCGAGGAAATGGCTGAGCAGCGCTCTTATTTGATATGCTGGACATCATGATTCACGTTTCGTATTGGATATTTAATTAAAGGTTCCATTCTGCCGGGTCCCCTGGGTTAGTTTGGTCCCGGTTTATTCGGGAGCGGTTCTGTTCTGTTGTAGCATATTCAGTCCGAATGGAGTCGGTCACAAAATATTTTTCATAATTAATAATCGTGCTGTGTTTGTGTATTCAGGATTTTGAAAGGAGAAAGGGATTGAAGACGGGTCAGGAGGTACAGTAGTATTCTGATGAGTGTATGCAAACTCAATTTACTTTTTTAGGGACAGAATTGCTCATGGTCAGCGAGGGTGGTAGCTGAAAAGTTTACGGTTATTAATTCAGGCGATAAGGAGAAACACCCTTTCATATGTAGGATTTTGAGAAAATTGTTCTATTGGGGTATTCTATTGTGGTCGAATTTAACATTCAATATTTATTCCTCAAATAATCATATGATTTTTTTTTTTTAATTTCTGTTCATATATTTACCTTAAAAATTCGATTTAATTCGATGTTGTAAAAAGTGCAAGACCCATACCAAGACTGCTCATCACGTTTTGATGCAACGATAGTGGACATTGGCACCTCACAACGGGCACAATTCGTGGTCCATCAAACCTGAAACAGATCAAGCCTGAATCTCGGTCGTTACTAATTTTGTTAATAAGATGGAGATGTTTATATAAATAAATTAATCTTATTTTTTTTTTTCAACCGAATAATAATAAAATAAAAGTTTATCTGTAAATGTCAAATTAATTCTAAATTTGTATTTTTATGTGACGGAAACCTCTTGCGCGAGTCACATTCACACTTCTGTTTATATTTTTTTGCTTTTTAAATATACGATCATATTTACATAATTATTAATTATTTAATTATACCTGAGAATTAAAACATTTTAGAATTGTCATAAAAATTAATTAGACAAGGAGAGTTTGTGGCTTTTAAAAAAAAAAAAAGAACCATAAAGCAGTGGATTATTTGAATATAATTTTTCATTTTATAAATTTTCATAATTGTTTGCTTTAAATTTCGTTAAAATCGCTTCAGTAATTGCAAAGTAAAACTAAAATACAAAATTTAATAAAAAAGTTATTAAACAATATTTGACTTTGTTCAGAAAATTATAGACATGCCTTTTCTATGGTAAATTCATAGCGATCGTTATGTGAAAAGACCTTCTATGATGTCAGATTTAACCTAGAGTTATTGAACTTTGCTAGTACTTGCCAATTTGAGTAGATTTCAGCAGGTGAGTGAAGGTAGCAATTTGCAGGCAGAGCATGCAATAAAACCAGTTACGATCACTCTTTCGTGTGATCTTGATTATATTTGAACTTTTCAATGGCATTAATCACAATTGATGGTTTATGTCAGGTATGTCAGGTATAGGAAAGGAAACAAGACATTTCGGCAAGGGCAGGCAAAACGTTTTGATATTTTGTTTGAAATTATATTTTTACGACAGGTGTAGAATATGACCGTGACCAGGGAAGAAGATATACGTGAACAGATTTTTAATTAATTTGATTTGGTATTTGATAATGAGAACACAGAAAGAAAGAATGGTTTAGGTCATGAAGCTCAGTAGGTATCATCACGCAGATCTTTCTCTCTTTTTTTTTTTTAACATTTCAGTGCGTAATTTTATTATAGGAAATACCCATAATTATTTCATTGCGGTTTTTAGATCCATAGCACGTTGTGATTTACGCGTTTGATAATAAAATTGAATCTTAATATTTACCTAATTGGTAATTTAATCAGATCAACATATGACATAATTGCGTGAATGGAAAGTAACACTTTTGATAAACATTTTTGAAATTTAAAAGTTTAAAGAGGTTTTAACACTGAATTTAAATTTAATGTTTGAAGTCAAAATCCAAAGTATTCAATGTAAAAATTAGTTGATATCGAAAAAAAGGGTATTGTATCATTTCTTTCAATAGTTTTATATGAAAAATCCGAAAATTTGGCGTTTTTGTACATCAGCCACAATTGCACACCGTAGCAAAGGTAGCTATTTCCATACCTGATGGTGAAGCTACCTACCGCCACTGATGAGGGCCCTATACTGGAGGAAACTTAAAATCCAGTCCCATTCATTTCAAGAACAATTTGTCTGTTCATAAAACAAAGCCTTGCCTTTGGCAAATCATACGTGAAATTACGGGGGTGGATGGTAGAAGGGGTTATACAGGGGGGATGGATTTTGAGCTTTTTCTCTCTTGTATATGCAAAAAAAAAAAAAGAAAGGCGAATTCTTCACAGAGTTTTTCATCAGAACAAATGACCCGCTTGAACCTATACAATGTTAACTTACCCCTAGATACATCCATTCCATGAGATGGGTCCCCTAGAACGAGGTGTATATCAGCGGTATCTCCCGGGAGCGAATGCCTGGGATCCCAGGGAACATCTAAAAGAATAATGGCGAAAAGGGTTCGCTACTACAGATTCTGCTACTGCTAGATGGGTCTAGCTGCATGATGAGGGCGACATAAAAGTATGTCAAATGCGATGACGAAGGATGTTGGTAGCTTGAGATGGTACCAGCGGTGACGGTGATCACAGTACGGGACAGGTAAAGATGTTGGCCTAGTGCCATTCGGCCTAACTAGCAGATTAATACCTGGAGAGAATGGGCATCCGGGACAAATTCGTTTTTATGACAAAAGAGAAATATGAGGGACACCACCTTTTAGCTACTTTTGTCTGTTTTAGAACTGGACTAATTGGGAAGGGTGTTCGGTGTTGACAAAGGGCTCCAGAAAATCTTTTTTCATGTAAAATTAGTATACTACTGCAAAAGATATGCATCCTAAATCAATGTTTTGAATATACCGAAAAACAAAAAAAAATATTTTATCTAGTCTTTAACGAAACAAAAACAAATGTTTACAAGTATTGTTTTAATAAAAGCAAATTCTAAATGGGTTTAATTTTTAACAACAAATTTTTTGGCAAAATCTCTCCTTTGTTTATCCCATTTTTAATTAAAATTTTATTTAATTGAAAAATATAAATGTAAACATAATTTACTTTAGTTATTTGTTTTAATTAAAATTTTATTTTCTTCCTTATTTATTGTATCTTGTTTTATTTATTTATTTTTTTCTTGACTTAAATTTTATTTTAAATATTACCATTGTGTGTTAATATTTTTTAAATTTAAATTTTTAATCTTAGTTAAATAAGGGAAGGAAAAGTATAGTTCATATTTTAATTATTGCTTGTATAGTTTAGAAATTATTGAATAATATCGAAAAGGCAGTATCACAAAAAAAAAAAGAAGTAAAACACCAAGAAAATTAAAATAAATAAAATGATTTTACAAGGTAAAGGTATAAAATTAAACATAATAAAAATAAGCTTAGAAAATTTTTAGAAATATGAGAAAAGATGTACTTTTCTTATTTTTTTAAATGATTTTCTAAAATATTTTTAATTGTACAGTAGCATTATTATCAAATTTATATTTAAATAAAAATTGTAGTAAAATAAAAAAAAGGAAACATATCAAAAACTATTAAATATAAATTAATACAACTACTTTTTTAAATTCATCATTTTCTAATTTATAAGACGATACACATATTTTGATTTTTAATATTTTTTTTTAATTATTTGGTTTATTATTTCGTCCTATTTCGGTTCAGTCGTATTTTATATTGTGTTTTTTTAACCTTCTTGGAATATTGGACTTTTAATTTAATAATACCTGAATTATTCCTGAAGTAATATCGTAGTAATTTTAATTTTAAATTATAATTACGTATTATTTTTGATTTATAATAAATTTAAATAAATCTGTGCATATTCAAATATTGTTTCATTCATAATTTCACCTAGTGCATATGGTCCTCCCACAAGGTCTCAATTATTTCTAATCCTAAGACAACTTGGCCGGAAGACAATATTATTATTTTAGTGAACTCTTCTATTCCGTTCATCAATGACATCTAGACGTTTGTTTATATTGAAATTTAGCTGCGGGAGTGTCCGCGATATTATCCATTTTCACGCCCCCGCCTTAGTATACCCCCGCTTGAACGTTTGTCAAGGAGGAGACAATGCCACTTTCCTTCAATTGTCGCCCGAGTTACTCCATGAATTGGATAATATAAAATCATGTCTAAAGAATGAAACATCTCATAAGATTTATTTTTATCCCTTTACGGCGGGCGTTTATTAATGCGCGTTTGTAACTATATTAAATTTGCTGGCTAGCCCATACTCATCATCCGACAGGGATGTACTTGTAGATCAAGCTATGATCAAATGTGCGTTATACGCGTTTCTACCATGCCCCAGACACTTTGACTATTAGCATTGTCCACAATTTGAATTACTACACACAGTACACGGAATTTAAAGACGCCAATTATCCAATACAGGTTACTTGCGCGAATTACGCGTTCCAAGTCCGCGAGATCAGCATGTGGCAGTACTATTGTTGCGATTTATCGGACCTCTAGCTCCTCTATAGTGATAACCATTTTATAGAATAGAATAGGGTAGTTGAGAGAATCCAAGAGATTTACTCTTTCTACCCTTCGGAAAGTTTCAGATTTTATATTCATTCCATCTGTTCTAGCCGATCAAGAGGTGATCTAGCACGATCTAGACCCCAAAAAATCACGCTGTTCATTTTTATGAACAGACTGTGTGTTGTGATTGTTAATAAAAAAAAAAAAAAAACGCGACGTTCTCCATTTGAATAAATCAGTTACTCGGCGGTTGCGAAACGCGCGTGTGGTCTCACAATATCCCCGTTGGTTTAGACGGTCTTCTGTTAAGCTTGGCACATTAATCCAGAAACGGTGTGCAAGATCACAGGAAGTGAATTAAGTGAAAAATTGGAAGAAATAGCGAAAGTCGTTTGAAGGTTTCTTAAATACCTTGAAATATGGGTAACTCCGCGGAATATACGGGCATCATGGATGTAGATGAAGTGAAAATATCCTTAAGGAAGTTCGGTTGGCCAGATTACATAGTTTTTGTGTTCATGCTCATAAGTTGTGCCTGCATTGGGATTTACTTTGCGCTTAAGCTTAAAAAATCTAAGGATAAGGATGCCGAGGATAACTACCTCGTTGGGGGCAGGAAAATGCAAATTTTTCCTGTTACTATGTCATTAATTGCCAGGTGAGTTCTGTTAAATTAATTTACAGGATTTTGAATTTGATAATGCGAAAAAAAAAATCTATAAAGAATTTTAAAAGATGGTAAGTTTTTTAAAAGTTTAAAAAATGTTGCACTTTTAGCACTGAAAACATCTTAAAGTGTGTAAAAATTTTTATTTAAAACTAAAACTAATTATGAATATTACAAATATTTGCATTTATATTAGTCTAAAAGTATTTATACATTAATTTACTATGAATACGATAAATTAAAATAAATTTATATACCAACATTTTTTTTTTTACAACTAAAAAGTAATAGTTTTTATTTTAATATTTCGTTTTACATTTATATTTAATACTTAAGATAAATTTTAAATAATTATTTTTTTCTTATATTTAGCTCGCCAGAATTTTATATTTAAGTTTTTGATTTTGGGGAAATATAAAATTAAAATATGATTAAAAAAATAAAAATTCATCATTCATTTACAAAATACAACAATCCAAATATATGACAAATTTTTTTTCTTTATTTTAATAATTAATTTATAAGTATATTTTATAGAATAATTAATTTTATTTTATTTTTTGTGGTTGTTTTATTCCAATATTTTTAAAAAGTTTATTAGCTTAAGCGTTAAATTTATTAAATTTGTAAATTTGTATAAAATCTGCAAGTACTATTAATTATTTTTAAATTATTATTATTTAATTAATTTTTTTATTTTATTCATATGCATAAAAATTGTGGTTAATTTTTATTTATCTCTACAAATTAAAAATTATTTTATTAACTTATATAACATTATAATTGAATTTTTTGTCTAAATTCTAATTTTTTGTTAATAAAATTAAACTGAATTTTAGTGCTTTTTTTAACGACAGAAAATTAAAATTCCCCCGTTGTCAC